>KV006675.1:5202-19001 GCA_001598015.1 Dorcoceras hygrometricum
AACGTATTCGCCTCGTCACGCTGTTCGAAACAAGTCCGATCACGAAGTCACCGGCGGCGGGCGGCGCGGCGGCGGCGGCGGCGTGAGGTTTGGGAGAGGAGGGGCGGCCGATTTTAGGTCTAGGGTTGTGTTATAGTGTTGTGATTAAAGCCCTAGGTCATATCAACATATAGATCTATGATGGGCTTGAACCGACCCATTGGACTTGGGTCAGGCCCAGGTCCATATGAACATTCGATTCATTTAAATCACTGCGGTTTTATCATATTTCCAATCGACGATCAGATTGGACCGATCGAATCAGTTTCCAAAACTGAATGTTATGATGTGAAAAATAATATTTCAGATTATCTAGCCCAAAATAGCAGTTTAGCCCCTCAACTTCAGGAAATCGCAATTTGACCCATGTTGACTTTTAGGAAGTCGCACTCCCCAAAATCCTCGTCCTATGCTCAACACATTGAGCTCAGTTTCCGTGCGGGAATCATGAATCCAGTACTTGTGTGACCCTCAATGGTTCAGGGATACAGCTAACCGTGGGTCCACAACCATTGTGACTCCGAAATCATAATTTCGGACTTGCCCATCGGATCATGGTAAAGTGCCTAGCAACATCGCCCCATGATCCCCTAGGTATCACTGATAGTGCCTGCAAGAACCAGTTGGTCGTGGTTAGCGTACAGTACGGTCCTTTCAACACATATATCCCGATCAGATCAACGACCATTGGTAAATCTAGAGTCGCTAAAGATCCGATGACTATGCATACATCTTGGAGATCGAATAGTGACATCGCGAGTGTTACTAGGCAAACCCATTTACCTAAAACACATCCAGTACTCTGGCCAGAGATTCATACACTATTGTCTCCTCAGATAGCATAGGATATCCACGCATGAAAGCGAGCGGTGAATCCTCGACAACGAAGCATTGACTCCTACATGCATCGGGACCTCACCCAATCCCGCCGCCTAATGACCCCAAATGAGTCGACAAACGGGTCAAAGTGAGGCGCCTATCATGTAGAGTCTCAATGACGTTTCGAGTAGTGAGGACTAATCAGTACAACCAAGACCTCAGACTTATCCACTCGACAAATGGTAACCACTTGGAAAGTCGGAACGAGGGTAGTTCGATAGATCACCAGGTCACTATCCATCTGCATGCTCAGAACATCGTAATGTTCCCTACCAATGAAACATGGTACTTCACATCGCAGATTCTAGTCTCAAGCTCGGGCGGCCTTATCCTCATTTTGACGGCCCAATCGACTAGGAACGAATTCAGAATACACAGTGACTATTAGATGTGTTTCATGATAGCCATCATATCCACTATCACATCTAACATACACTATGGTGCATTCTAGGTCTTTATCCAACACAATTGTTAACATTATAATCATAATGATGATAAAGAATGCCATAAATAAATGCGAATTTCATAAATAAATATTGTCATGTACAAGAGTCAATAAAACCCACACGCCACAAGTTGGCTAGTTGGGCATCTACTCTAACAGGGTCATCAGGTGGCCGAATTGGGTGAGGTCCCGATGCATAGAGTCGATGCTTAATTTTCGAGGATTCACTGCTCGTCCTTGTGCATGGATATCCTATACTATCTGAGAAGATTATAGTGTGACAAATCTCTGGCCAGATTACAGATGTGTTTTAGGTAAATGAATTTACCTAGTAGCATATGCGATGTCACTATTTGATCTCTAAGATGTATGCATGGCTATCGAATCTCTAGCGACTCTCGATTTACCAATGATCATTGATTCGATCGGGATATTTGAGTTTAAATGACCGTACTGTATGCTAACCATGACCAACTGGTTCTTGCAGGCACTATCAGTGATACCTCGAGGATCATGGGGCGATGTTGCTAGACGCTTTACCATGATCCGATGGGTAAATCCAAAAATGTGTTTTCAGAGTCACAAGGAGTTGTGAGCCCACAACTAGTTGCATCCCTGAATTATTGAGGGTCACACAAGTACTGGTTTCTCAATTCCCATACGGAAATTATGCTCAATTTGCTGAGTATAGTAGGAGGAAGGATGGAAGTGTGACTTCCTAAAATTAGCTGGTGATGAAAATGTGATTTCCTTGAATTAGCTTGGATTAGTATGACTAGATAAGGGCCTAACTGTTATTTTGGATTAGGTGGCACCAAAAGTTATATTGACAACTAACTCTGTTGGGTTGAGAACTCTCCCCTTCAGTTATTTTTCTTTCTTTCTCCTCTTTGCCTCCTTTGCCCGCCGTCGTCGCCACCATCGTCTAATTTGTTTCGACCATCTGGGCAAGGAGATTCTGTTCGCAGAAATTTCGCTGGTTTTTTAGTGCACACCAGAACCAGCGATGAATTGAGATTCTGGTCGTGGAACGGATTGGAAGGCCGGACCTGTTCAACTGTTGAAGTTCTATCACCCTTTTGTGGAATAGTCGGAGCCAGGTGCCTAGTCGCCAGCGTGGTAATTCCCTAAACATCCTATGTATGTTTAGATTCCTTTTAGTGTATTGATCGTTCTCGGGCTGTTCGAAATTTTAAACTTCCGCTGCCCCCGGGAGCGAGATCCAGATCCGCCGTTGCGCCAACAAGGGAGACGTAGGAGACTGAGCTCCAAACTTCCAGAAACAAATCCGCAGCGTATTCTCTCTACGTTTTTGTTTACAGCTTTCTGCATCTCACATTTCATGTTTTAAGCCTGTGTTTAGATTTCAATTTTCAAAGAGTATTTCGGGTTTCTTTCCGCATGATTTTAAATCATACCTGATCTACTTCTCGGTGATAAAGCCTGTCAAGAATCCAAGCTATTGCATCTCAAGTTTTCACAAACCATATCGCATGCGATCTGTACCAGCACGCAGCGCTGCTCCGTGCTGATCAGCTTAGGTGCAATCTGCCTTTTGATTATTGTGTGCTGTACTTCTAAACTTTTTTTAATGCATGTACGCTGTGTTTTCGATCCATGAATCGGTGCCCGAGCCATGTGTAAGCTCACGACACCGGTCCATCCATTCCCATCAGAATCCATGGCTTTATGGCAAGGATTAAGGAATGGTTTGAACACATAAGAGAAGTTATACTTATGACCGCCCGTGATGAATGAAATTCATTAAGATTCCAAGATTTCAAGAAAGTCAGCGATTATAATTCGGCTATGTACAGTATAGTCTTGCAATTCAAATTTTGTGGGCATGAGGTCACAGAACGGAAATGCTTGAAAAAACATTTTCCACTTTCCACGCATCAAATATAACTCTACAACAACAATATAGAGTGCGTGGATTTGCAAGATATTCTGAACTTATCGCATGTCTTCTTGTGAAGATATTCTGAACTTATCGCATGTCTTCTTGTGGCGGAAAAGAACAACATTAATGAGAAATCATCAATCCCGACCTACTGGATCAATGACATTTCCTAAAGTAAATATTTCGTAATTCAGAATGAACGAAACCAAAATCAAAGTCATGGACAATATTTTGGTCGTGGCAGAGGTCGGGGTCGGGATCGTGGACATGGACATAGAAGTAAATATGGTCGTGGACGCGGTCGTGGATTTGAAAACAATATGTAGTTACTTCAATAACCCATCTAAAAAGAAAGCCACAAACCAACATAAGAGGCATCATTAGAACACGAGTATGAATGAAAATCACTCAAAAAGATTCGAAATTTCTTGTTTTAGATACGGTACTAAAGGGCATTGGTCTCGTATTTGTCGAGCCCCAGAGCATCTTTGTAAGCTCTATAAAGAATCACTGAAGGACAAAGAAAAAGAGACCAATTGCACTGAACACAATGACCGCTTGAGTGATTCGACTCATTATGATGCTGCAGATTTTCTAATTGATTTCTCTAAAAATGATCAGTTCAATTGTGGGATGTAAATGTAACAACTTTCAAACATTTTTATGATGATATTTATTATATGTTTTATGTTTTCTAATTGCATATGTTAAATTATGTTTTATTATCTAATCTGAAAATGTAGGAACAAAGCTATACAAGCAAATAATCCCATGAAAGTTTGCATACCTGATACTGGTACAACACATACTATTCTCCGAGATAAAAGATATTTCTTGGAAATAAAACCAACAAAAACAATGGTAAATACTATATCGGATCCTGTAGACTTGATTGAAGGTTGTGGTAAAGCTCAGTTTTTGTTACCTAATGGTACAAAATTTATGATAACTGATGCTCTGTTTTCACCACAACCGAAAAGGAATTTTTTGAGTTTTAATGATATATATTCCCATGTGTATGATACTCAGTCAATGACTGAATGAAATGAGAAATATATGTGGCTTACCACATATAAATCAGGAAAAAAATATGTAGTTGAAAAACTACCAATGCTCCCTACTGGATTGCATTATACGCATATAAGACCAATCGAATCAAACATGGTAGTTCAAAATTCTCCAATATTAACTACTTGGCATGATCGATTGAAACATTCTGGTTCAATAATGATGCGAAGAATTACAAAAATTACGCTTGACCATCCACCGAAAGACCATAAGATCTTTCAAAATAATAAGTTTCAATGTAAAGCATGTTCTCTTGGAAAATAATTATAAGGCCATCACCAGCCAAGATAAAAACTGAATCACCCATGTTTTTGAACGTATTCAGGGTGATATTTGTGGGCCAATTCATCCATCATGTGGATCATTTTGATATTTTATGGTATTGATAGATGCCTCTATTGGCGCCCGGCGCTCGATCCAGATCCTGCTCCCGGGGCACAACGGAAGTTTAAAAATTTTGCCCGGGAACGGTCAATACATTAAATTGGTCTGATAATAGAAACAATTTAAACACAAACATGAATATTAGGTGTTTAGATTGTTATCTGTCTGGCGACTATGCGCCTGGCTCCGACTATTTCTCCAATGGAAATAGCACTTCTTTGGTTGTTCCTAATCCGGTCCACCGACCAGTTTTCCAATTCCTTCGTTGGTGTGCACTAGAACCCCAATGAAGATTTCACGAGCAGAATCTCCTCGCCAGGCCGATCGCAGCGAAGTGCGATGGCGGCAACGGCGAGCGGCGGCGGCGACAGGAGGAGGGAGAGGGGGAGAATATGCTGAATAGCTTTTGGTTTTGTTGTGTGTGTTTTTCTTTCTCCCTTCATTTCCATATTAATAGATTGAGGGAAAGAGTTTGATGCGAACAAAACTGTGAACATTCGGTTCAACTCAAACAGTGAAAGTTTGGTTCAACTCAAACTGTGAAAGTTCGGTTCAACTCGAACTGTGAACATTCGTTTAACTAGAATTGTGAACATTTGTTTCGACTCCCTCGATTGTGGTCTCATCATAATCCCGATCGATGATCAGATATCAGCGATATGCTCAGTTTTCAAAACTGATCATTATGATGCAAAATCAAATTTTCGGACCACTAAATCTATATATGACAGGTCTACTCTCAGTAGCTATATATGAAAGTCCTACTCCCTTAGCTACTTTTGGGAAGTCATACTCCCAACATTCCTCCTATTATACTCAACACTTTGAGTACCATATCCTTGTCTGCACGGGAATTGGTAAACCAGTACACTGTGTGATACTAAATGGTTCAGGGATATAGAATCAAAAAACACATTTTCTGATCTACCCATCGGACCACGGTAAAGCGCCTGGCAACATCGCCCCATGATCCCCTAGGTATCACTGATAGTACCTGCAAAAACCAGTCAGTCATGGTTAGCGTATAGTATGGTCCTTTCAACTCATATATCCCGATCAAATCAACGACCATTGGTAAATCGAGAGTCGTTAGAGATTCGATAGCCATGCATACATCTTGAAGATCAGAATAGCAATATCAACCCATTTACACCGAAGAACCAGAGTACTTTGGCCAGAGATTTGTCACACTATTATCTCCTCAGATAGCATAGGGTATCCACGCACTAGGGCGAGCGGTGAATCCTCAACAACAAGGCATCGACTCTCACATGTTAGTGACCTCACACAATCTCGACACCTGATGACCCTCACGGAGTCGATAAACGAGTCAAAGTGAGGCGAATAATCACGTAGAGTCTCAATGATGTTTCGAGTAGTAAGGATTAATCCATACAACCAAGACCTCGGAATCTCTACTCGACAAATGGTAACCACTTGGAGAATCCGAACAAGGGTAGTTCAATAGTTCGCCAGGCGAACCATCCAGCTACATGCTCAGAACATCACAATGTTCCCTACCAATGAAATGTGGTACTTCACATCGCAGATGCTAGTCTCAAACTCGGGCAGCCTTATCCTCATTTTGACGGTCCAATCGACTAGGAACAAGTTCAGAATACACAGTGGCTATTAGATGTGTTTCATGATAGCTATCATATCCACTATCACATCTAACATACACTATAGTGCATTCTAGGTCTTTATCCAACACAATTGTTAACATTATAAAAACACGATGATAAAGAATGCCATATAAAATGTGAATTTCATAAACAAATATTTTTACACGGAGAGTCATCAAAATCCCACACGCCATAATTTGGCTAGTTGGACACCTACTCTAACAGCCTCCAGTAGATGGTCACATGTATCTTTATTATCAACTCGGAAAGTGGCGTTTGCAAGATTACTTGCTCAAATAATAAAATCACGAGCTCAATTTCCTGATTATACAATCAAGAAATTATACTAGATAATACTGGTGAATTTACTTCCAAAACTGTCAATGATTATTGCATGTCGGTGGGAATTACTGTTGAGTATCCTGTTGCTCATATGCATACACAAAATGGTTTAGTCGAATCATTGATTAAACGTCTACAACTGATTGCTAGACCAATGATTATGAAACCAAAACTCCCTATTTATATATGGGTACATGCAATTTTACATGCTGCTGCATTAATTAGCATCAACCAAGTGTGTATCATAATTACTCACCATTGCAGCTAGCATTTGGTAATGACCAGATATTTCTCATCTCAGAACTTTTGGATGTGCGGTATATGTACCTATTGCACCGCCTCAACGAACAAAAATGGGACCTCAAAGAAAGATTGGAATTTATGTTGGTAATGATAGTCCATTAATCATTCGATATCTTGAACCTCAGACAGGAGACGTGTTCACCGCACGTTTTGCTGATTGTCACTTTGATTAGAATACCTTCGAATCTTAGGGGGAGAAAAGAAACATACCGAAAAGAGATTACATGGTATGTACCATCATTGTTATATCTGGATCCAAGAAATAAACAATATGATGAAGAAGTACAGCAAATTGTGAATTTGCAACGAATAGCAAATCAAATGCCAGATGCATTTGTAGACACAAAAGGAGTAACTAAGTCGCATATACATGCTATAAATGCTCCTGCTCAAATTGAAATTCCGAAGAACAAATTGAGAACAAAGACGTTCATGATCTCATAACACGCCTGAAGTGTGGCGCCCTAGTCCACCGATTTCATAATAACACTCAAAAGCTTACGAAAATATGCACAAACCTTTTTTTTGTATTGGGCGGAACAGAAAGGAAAACATCGAACAGGGATAGTTGTGCAATAGAAGGGAAAACCAGCTCACGCGTGGCTAAACAGATTAGAGATGTTTACGGTAAAATCTGATGTTAAAATTGTGTAAGCTGATTTTACTCAAGTTGAGAAAACAATGATCAAGACGCTGTCGTTCTAAGCAAATAGCTTGAGGATTAAACAGTTTAGAGCAAGTAGGAAGGGAGAACAAAACAGTTTGCTAACATAGAAATCCTTTAATACAAAGGTTTGAATCCAGCTTAGAAACAATACAACTGGAATAGTCTGAATGCACACAAATCACAAAGGGTATGGCCTGTAGCAGCAAGGAAACGCAGGCTCCACGATAAACACACTTCTCCATCCAGAATTAGCTCGCGTCTTCCAGCTTTCACGGAACATCCTTACCTATACCCAATAAAGCTAGTGAGCTTAGGGGCTCAGCAAGTAATTTAGGATATAGCAAATGCAAATAGCACAGCAGGGAAAATAACTTTTAAAAGCTGAAACCTGAAAGCTGAAAGCTGTTCACTGATATTCTCAAAAGCTAATAGTTGAGCAAGCTGAAAAACTGCAACTGAAATCTCGAAACTTTAAAACATAAACTGCAAGCTGGTAAACTGGAAGCTTGAAAACTGAGGAAGCATAACTGAACTTGCTTAAACATACTTGCTTGAAAACACTTAAAACTTTTACTGAATTTAAAGGAAAATAAGGTGTAACTTTATCTTTACTGAAAGCTACGGTTGTAAACAACCTTGTTCTTAGGTTTGTGACTTATGACTGCGAAGTTCCCTGTAGGTCCAAGCTCTTGCTCAATCTCCACTCTGAATTCCGGAACTCTGGGGAAAATTATTCCCTGTGGAAAGGGGTTATAGTTTGCTAACCATAATACTCCCCCTTCTTGGGACCGTGGATCAACCATACCATAAATCCTTAAAACTGAAACTATTCCTTTAACTGTCAAAATATCCATGCCAGAAATCATTTAAAATTTTCAAATTTCACTTCCTTTAAAACTGCCATAAAACATTTTCTTTGTTGAACTGTCTTTAAACTGCTTTTCTGTAAAACTGGTTTTAAACTGTATCCCCTTTGATCTAATTCAGATTGCTTAAAATACAAATGGTTTGCCTTTAAAACTGCTTTTACATTCAAAAGTTATTGGGAGTAAATCGGAGCTCAAACTAAGATGATAGGATCGTTTTTGGGGGGGGGGTGCATTGGGCTCTCACACAGCTTAGGCATCCATCCTTAGATCAAAACCCAGATTACGTGCATTAAAAAGTTATTTGATAAGGGCAGCACGTAAATAGGGAAACCAGATCGTGCCTCAGCTGGACCAGCAGCTCTGCGAGTTGGTCCAGATCGTGTGCAATCTGGTTACTTAAAACTTGAGCTGCAATAGCTCAGTGTTCTTGAAAGTTTTGTGCACCGAGAGATAGATCATATAAATTATAAAATCTTGCGGAAACAACCTGAACTATCCTCTGAAAATCGAAAGCTAATTAACAGTTTATAGTATGAAGTTTAAAGTGTGTGATGAGTGAATGATAGATGCAGAAAGCTGTAAAGAAATACGTTGCAATTTGTTTATGGAAGTTCGGAGTTGAATCTCCTACATCTCCCCTTATTCCGCATGGGAAGGATCCATTATAAGATTTGATTACAATAGATTATGCTGGAACCCAATCCGACAGCCCGCAAGCTGTAAGAACTCCTAGCCACCTATGCACATCAGCTCGCTAGTTGTGTGTCTAACAACACTTATTTTACGTCTCAGTGAGAAAGACTACAAGATTTTTTTTAACGTCTCTGTCCAAAGACTACAAGGGAGAGGAATATGTTGTGGTTTTGACTCACCCACAGAACCTAATCAGTTCATCATAAGAATCTTCGAGTGAATCGTCTGTGAGAGATTTACAGTGTTTGCTCACTCTCTCTGTTATACTCTCACACACTGGGAAGTGCTCCTCTCTAAGCCGGTCTCTCGATGTCATCTCAGGGTTGTGTCGTCGAATAAGATTTCCCTTTGAAGCTCACGGTCTGTGCACCAGCTCACACCTGGGCACAAAACCAGCTTGCACATCAGCTACCACCAAAGTGTGCAAGCTTTCGACTAATCACTGCTCTTGGTTTGCTGTTTTTCTCTATTCTTCTCGTCAAGAGCTCCTCTCTTCTCGCATTGGCTCTGCGCTCATCTCTTCAGCTTGTGCTGCTCCTCTTGATATAAAGCCTCTGATCTGTTATATCCATTGGACACAAAGTGGTAGCCATTGTAAAGGCTTCTGACAAAGTTGTACCTTGTGTCCTTTAGCATTAAGTGCATTGCAGGCTTTATTTGACTTGAGCTCTCTTTTGTTTCTGCGCTTGCAGCCTTTGCTGACTTCGAGCTTGTGTCTCGATCAGAAAAATTAGTTTGTCTTCTAGTGTTCTGAGATTTCACAAGATAATTTATCTGATCTAGCGCAAGGCTTCTAATCTGGTCTACCAGCTGGTGTCCTCCTAGCTGGTCTCTCTTAGCTGATCTCTAAGCTGCTCTTGAGATGATCTGTGCTTCTTCTCTAAGCTGCACTTATTATCTGATCTTGTACTGCTCTTGTACTTAGCTGCTCTTGTTCTGTTCTTTTCTGCTCTTGTCTGCTCTTGAACATTGCTGGGCTCTAAGATTGTTTCCTAGCTGGTTTTCTTCCCAGCTGGTTTCTTCTTTTACTACAGCAATCTTTCTCCACGATTCCTTTGGTATCGAACAACATGTGATCCTTTGTACTTGACATATCTTGCACCAGTGATTATATCCCTTCTTATTTGGATCACATATGCTCTGATTCAGCTTTCACTGGATCTTTAATCTGCGCTTGATCATCGATCCAAGCTGTTAATCTCCTGAGCTGCTTTTCCTTTGCTGTACCAGCTTGGGCGTCCCCTCACTATTCCAGCTTAGGTGTCTTCTGCCACACCAGATTGGGCGTCCCTTCACTGCTCCAGCTTTGACATCTCCATAATAGCATGTAGCTCTCGTCCAATCTGATCTGCTTCAGTATTTATCCAGCTTGGACCTATGGAGACTGATCGAGTACACCCTGCTCTTGTATTTTCTTATTCTTCTTCAGGATATACCTCGAGCTCGTCAAACTTCTCACAGATTCTTCCTCATCTCCATCTTAATCTTCATCTTTCACAATAAACCCATCTCTCGTAAGCATCCAGCTTGACTTACATTCCTGATCTGGTCTTTTTATATCCGAGCTGGTTTGTCCTTAACCAGCTTGGATATCTTATACGCTGCTCTGGGACTATACATCAATCTTAAATCGTCAGTGAGATAATAGCAGGTTTTGTTAATCAAAATTAAGATTCTCATCTGTAAAAACAGATCCAACATGTTGGTCCCATTTTCAACCAGATCGCAGAAGCGCTCTGATACTAATTGTTGGGATCGAATTTCGGGGGTGTCTGTGAGCTCTGCCACAACTCACGCAAGCTCTCACTCAGCCTAAACACCAAACTCATAAGTTACGTGCATTTTAAAATTTACAAGTTGAAAATCAGCACGCAACTGCAAAACCAGATCGACGTCAAGCTGGACCAACAGCTCGTCGAGCTGGTCCATACTACCAGCAGCTCTGCGAGCTGGTTTAACACAAAGGATCTGGTTCCTCAAATCTTGAGCTCCAATAGCTCAGTGTTCTTGAATATTAATGCATCGAGATACAAATTGAGTTATGAGTTAAAATCATTGTTGGTCCCCTTGTTTTTCGAAGGAACTTAGCAGCCGCTGGTTTAAAATGAGTGATTAAAAATTTTGTGCTGCTAATACGGAGCTGCAATAGCTCGATGTTCTTGAACAATTAAAAATCACAAAGAGCACCGGAGACAGATCTGGTATGATTTAAAAAACATGCGGAAAATACCAGAACTGAATCCTAATATTTTAAAACCAACTCAAACAGATTTATGTACAACATAAATCTGTTCGAGACTTACTGTGCTTGTGTGCTAACTGTAAGCGTGCGATGATAAAGTAAATATGCAAGAGCATGCAAGTGCTGATATATGCGAGTGCTGAAGTCTGTTTATGCGTGCTATGCTAAAGTAAATATAAGAGCATGCAAGTGCTGATATATGCGAGTGCTGAAGTCTGTTTATGCGTGCTATGCTAAAGTAAATATGCAGGTGCTGAATGAATAACAGAGTACGATACACAGCATATTTGTTTCTGGAAGTTCGAACTTCAATGTCCTACGTCTCCCCTTCTTCCACCTCGGAAGGATCCACTAGAAGATTTGATCTTACAACTCGTGTACAGACCCGATCCCATAACCAGCAGCTGTGAGAACTCCTAGACTCCACAAATGCACACCAGCCGCAACTGTGTGACTAACTACATACACAAGTTTAACGTCATCGTCCTTGGACGGGACCTGTGTTGGAAAGGTTTTGAGATTCATTCACCAATGGATGTGAATGAATCTCTGTGTGTGAGATTGTTACAATAAAGCTCTCAACTCTCTGTTTCTCACACACTAGGGAAATTGCTCTAAACAAGCTAATTCTAGCTCAGCTGTCAACTCCAATTAAGCTCTCTCTTCGTATGATAGTTGACAGCTTCGCTTCAGATTCATTTTCCCTCTGTTTTTGTCTTCTATTGATTTTGCTTTTCTGTGCAACAACAACTTCTCACGACCTCAGCTCTACTTCTGAGTCGACCACTATCTTCAATGGCGCTGCCTTTGTATATAAGCCTCTGTTCAAATTCAAACCGTTGGACACAAAATTCTTCCCGTTCAAATATGTTCTGTAAAGTACCGACAGGGAATAGTCCTTGTGTCCTTTTCTTTTGCAGGCTTCTTGTCGTTTTCGCCATTTGAATTGAGCTCAGCAATCGACATCCAACTCTCATAAATCGTCAACTGCTTCGCTGCTGATTTATCACAACGACTGAATTCATCTTCTGCTGATATCTTTGTCGACTGGATACTTTGCGCCTGGATGCAAAGCAACACCTGGTTCAAAGAAACTCTCGACTGGATGATCTGTTGCTTGCGTCTGGATACCAAGTCGACTGGATATACAATAGTAGAGAAGCTTGCGACTGGATCCACTGTAGCTCGCGACTGATTATCAACGCAAAGGACATCTGCTGAATCTTTAGCGCGAGAGCAAAACGCTGTCGTATCAACTTATGTAAACGACATCGTTTTGCTATCTGACTAACTACATACACCTGAGTTTTAAGTCATCGTCCTTGGACGGGACCTGTGTTGGAAAGGTTTTGAGATTCATTCACCAATGGATGTGAATGAATCTCTGTGTGTGAGATTGTTACAATAAAGCTCTCAACTCTCTGTTTCTCACACACTAGGGAAATTGCTCTAAACAAGCTAATTCTATGTGTGTGAGATTTTACAATGAAGCTCTCAACTCTCTGTTTCTCACACACTAGGGAAATTGCTCTAAACAAGCTAATTCTAGCTCAGCTGTCAACTCCAATTAAGCTCTCTCTTCGTATGATAGTTGACAGCTTCGCTTCAGATTCATTTTCCCTCTGTTGTTGTCTTCTATTTGTTTTGCTTTTCTGTGCAACAACAACTTCTCACGACCTCAGCTCTACTTCTGAGTCGACCACTATCTTCAATGGCGCTGCCTTTGTATATAAGCCTCTGTTCAAATTCAAACCGTTGGACACAAAATTCTTCCCGTTCAAATATGTTCTGTAAAGTACCGACAGGGAATAGTCCTTGTGTCCTTTTCTTTTGCAGGCTTCTTGTCGTTTTCGCCATTTGAATTGAGCTCAGCAGTTGACATCCAGCTTTGATAACTCTTCGTAAATTGTCAACTGCTTCGCTGCTGGTTCATCACTGCGACTGGATTCATAGCGCTGAAGCTTGCTTGCGACTGGTACAACATCTTGTGACTGAATGCATAGCAACAGCTGGTTCATTGAAGCTCTCGACTGGATGAGCTGTTGCTTTCGTCTGGATTGTATTGTCGCTACCAACGGCTGGTTAAAATTTGATTTGCACTCCAACTGGTCATCATTTGATTTGCACCAGCTGGTTGTCTTCACGCACCAGCTGAACCATCTTTTATGTACCAGCTGGTCCTCATCATTCCAGCTGATCTTTTCTTCATCTTAGCGCCTCTGCTGAATTCTTTTGTCTTTGCGCTTCTGCTGAATCCATCGTTGCAAGAACCATCTGTGAATCTTATCGCGAATGCAAAACGCTGTCGTACCAACTTATTCGAACGACATCGTTTTGCTA
>KV006675.1:35383-141028 GCA_001598015.1 Dorcoceras hygrometricum
TTTCTTAGCGCAAAAATATCTGCTGAATCTTAGCGCGAAGGCAAAACGCTGTCGTATCAACTTATTCAACGACATGGTTTTGCTATCGATATATTCAAATACCAGCTGCTGGATGTACTGTATCTTGCGACTGAATGTTCTTCCTGTACGACGTCGCTTTATCTCTTGCGTCTGGATCATCCATCGACTGGTTCTACTGTAGCTCCCTGCTGAATGTGATGTCACTGCTGATTCTTCGTAAGTCCAAAACGCCGTCGTTTCAACTTAACCAAACACCGTCATTTTGCAATCCTTAGCAAAACACGCTATCCATCAAATGCTTGCGCCTGCTGATCATTGCCATCGCAAAATCCTTCTGCTTAATCTTTCATCTGCTGATTGTGATGACGTCATCCTTGCTGCTCATTGCTTTCTCCAGAATGTATGCTGACGTCATCACTGCTGTTTCTCGATTTCTTTCAATCAGCAATGCTGACGTCAATGTTTATTCTCGTAGCTTTCTCCAGTATATGTGCTGATGTCTTCCTTGCTGATAATAGCTCTTGTTAGCGCTCCACTGAACATCTTCTTCTTCGATCTATTTCTCCAGCAGACCTCTCAATTCCTGTTCCAGCTGGTTCAACTTGGCCTCCGCCTGATTTCGAACACCTGACTTAACTTTGGACGTCTCCATTGCTAATCCAGCTGCCGAACTTAATCTTGTCAAACCATCTGCTGGACAAATTTAGCTGTCTCAATTCCTGTTCCAGCTGGTTCAACTTGGCCTCCGCCTGATTTCGAACACCTGACTTAACTTTGGACGTCTCCATTGCTAATCCAGCTGCCGAACTTAATCTTGTCAAACCATCTGCTGGACAAATTTAGCTGCTTATCTTCTTTGCGCAATATGCTTCTTCCTGTTGATATCTGCACACTCCGTAGCATTGTTAGAAACACAATAACAGGTTTTGTGTAATTCAAAACTTAATCAGGATCTGTCAAAACAGATCCATCAAAAATCATGCGGAAACAACTCAAACTGAACTCTTATACTCGAAAGCCTTTAAACAGTTTTAAGCGTAGTAAACAAACATGTAGTGCGTGAATGTAAATGCAGTAAGTAGTAAAGAAATATGCTGCGATTTGTTTATGGAAGTTCGGAGCTGAATCTCTTACGTCTCCCCTTCTTCCGCAATCGGGAATGATCCACTAGAAGGCTTTGATTACAGCGACCCTCGTAGCAACCCACTCCTACGACCAGCAGCCGCAAGAACTCCTAGCAACCACCACTGCACACCAGCCCGCAAGCTGCGTGTGTCTAACTCACTTCTTTACTGCCTCAGTGAGAAATGCTACAGACACTTCTTTAATGTCTCAGTGCGAAAGACAACTAGACTTGTTAACGTCTCTGTTCAATACAATTGAGAGTTTTATATTTGATTCACTCAGTTAATCTAATCAGCTCTCTCAAGTATATGTGAGTGAATCGTGTGTGAGATTACAATGTATGCTCAATCTCTCAATGATAAAATCTCACACACTGGGAAGTGCTCCTGTCCTAGCTGGTTTTCCAATGTCTTCCCAGAGCTTGTGCTGTCGACTTGATTGTTCTTTGAAGTCCATCAGTGCATTAGCTTACACCTAAGCACTGAACCTAGGGGTGGGAAAAATACCAAAAATATCGGTATACCGTGCTTATCGAACCGAATTTTACCGAAAATACCGCAAAATTCGGTATACCGAAATTTTTGGTATGGTATGATACCGTACCGATAATTTCGGTAACGGTATCGGTATAAATTTAAAAAATTTCGGTATTTTCGGTATACCGAAATACCGAGACATATATATTAATATATATTTCGGCATACATTTATATTTCGGTATACATGTATATTTCGGTATATACCGAAATACCGATACATAATTTCGGTAAAATCGGTATTTCGGTAAAATCGATATTTCGGTAAAATAGGTACGGTATCGGTATCATTTTTTTACCGCATTTTTCGGTATATCGATTTTCGGTACACCGAAAACGATATGGTATCGATATCATTTTTTTGGATACCGAAACTTTCGGTACGGTATACGGTATGATTTGAAAAATTCGGTATACCGTATGAACCAACCCTAATTGAACCAGCTTCCAGACCAGCTGCCACAGAGTGTGCAAACTTGCGACGAGCACTGCTATTGTTGTGCATTGCTCTATTTTCTGTTCTGCACTTGCACAACACTCTCTCCGCTCTTTTTATTCTTTCTTAGCTCGCCCCTTTTCTTCGTGTGCTCTGATCTTGTTATTAGGCCTGATGCGGAGATTTTGTCCATTGGACACAAAGTAGTAGCCGTTGAAAGTCTTCTGACACTGTTGTACTTTGCGTCCTTTGTCTTTTAATGCGTTGCAGGCTTTTCTTTTCTTTAAGCATGTGAGCAATGTTGTAACGCCTAGAAATTCCTGACTACGTAGAAATGAGTGCATGACTAGGGGGAAAATATTTTTAGATGATTATATGCCATTTTATATGATTTAATTATTATTTTATGTTGCATGGTATGCATGTGTTATTTTTCAGCCTGCTTGAGTTACAGACGTGTGGACGAGATTAGGGCCGACTGGAATGAAAATGATTTGAGATTTTTAAGTTATGGGATTTTTAAGAATGAAATTATTTTATTTTAAGCAACAATTTCTAAAAATTGGAACTTTTATAATTAATTTGGAGGGGAACCCTTTTTTCGCCTATACGGGCTGTTTTATTGAGTTTTAAGGTATTTTAAATTATGAGGAGGCCTATATTTCGAAAATATTTAATCTTTAAAGCCCAATTATGAGTTTTAAGTACCTTTTAATTAATCATAGGGACAAGCCTGTCTTTTCTTCCCTTTCTTTTAATTAAACCCATGGGAGTAGGGTTTTTGGTGGTTGGTTCGGTTCAATTGAACCTGTTTGATTGGTTCGGTTGGACCGGGTTGATTAGCCGAGTCTCGAGTCAAAATATTTTAAAGTTGGTCCGAGTTATTTTAATTATGGACCTGTTATTTTAATTTTAAGTCAAAGATCCAATTTTAAAAAAAAATATCCAGATGTTTTAAAATTGAGTCAAACTTTTAAAATAATTAAAGTTATGTTATTTTTAAGTTTTTAGTCAAACTTGGAGCCCTTGGAATTTTAATTAAGTCAAAATCGATTTTTTTAGAATTTAATTTGGTCAAAATCGGTATTTTGGTCAAAATCAGCTTTTGGGTCAAAATTGATTTAAATTGATTTTAAAAGTCAAAATCAATTTTACTAAGTCCAAATTGATTTTAAGAAGTCAAAATTGATTTTAATTAGTCACAATTAGCCTTGATTTTAAGAAATTTGAATTTAAAGAAATTAGGCAAAAATTGTAAAAAAAAAAGGGGGTGAACATTCGTTTCATCGGTTAAGTTAAGAGCGATGTGTGGTCTAGAAGTAGTGGGCCAGGCTCCTAAACCAATCCTTGACCGAAATAGAAAACTGCAGAAGCCCGTAAGTGTATATTTAATTATATATGTAGTATTCTATGTACGTAAATGTTTTAAAGGAAATGATTAAATATGCATTGACGGACTAAGCTTTTAAATTGCATGATTTTAAGAAATGCACGTATCATGAGATTTTATGAAACGATCAGGCATGTCTTTTTTAAGATAAAACCCGATGGATTGAAGTGATGTGTCAAAGTTTAATGATGGGAGCTAGCCGGGTAGCCGGGCCCGGGGATCCCCTGTTTTAATATATGATTATGAGCCTATGGATCCATGTGATCACGATATGGTGAAGTGGCAAGCATAGAGGTGTGACACATTCAGTTTCGGAAACTGAGTCGATCGGTTCGATCTGATCGGCGATCGGAGTTACGATGAAGTCGCGACGATGGATATCGTCATTCGGACCCGGGCCCGTTGGGCCGGTCCAACTCCATCATTAAGTCTATTTAATTAGACTTAATGACTTCATTGTAAAACACTTGATACTCTCTCAACTCTCATAACCCTAACCCTAAAACCAGCCGCCTCCCTCCTCTCAACTCACGCCGCCGCCGCCGCCGCCGCCCACGCGCCGCCGCCGCCGCCGCCGACGATCTTCGCCGGAAATTGTTCCGGCCTAGTTTTTCGAGGAGTATTCGTTCGTGTTGATCTCGTCAGCGCTTCTAGTGCAGTCTGACGAAGGAGTCTCGGATCTGGTCGTGGACCGGATTGGCGATAATCTACCGCAGTCTACCGAGAAGAGCCGGATTCTTGTAATACCGGTTGGAGCCAGGCACGAGTGCCAGCAAGGTAATCCACTTAAACATCCTATGAATGTAGTAGTTTGTTTATGATATTACGTATTGATCGTCTCCCGGCCTTCATTGTTTGTTCTTCCGCTGCCTAGCCGGGGGGCGGATCCGGATTCCCAACACATTGCTCATCAGCAGTCTTCTTGAATAGCGACTGTCAACAGATTCGTCAACAGTAATTAGAATGGCGACTGCTAACAGATTCGTTAACAGTAATAAGAATGGCGACTGCTAACAGATTCGTTAACAGTAATAAGAATCGCGACTGCTAACAGATTCGTTAACAGTAATAAGAATCGCGACTGCTAACAGATTCGTTAACAGTAATAAGAATCGCGACTGCTAACAGATTCGTTAACAGTAATAAGAATCGCGACTGCTAACAGATTCGTTAACAGTAATAAGAATGGCGACTGCTAACAGATTTGTTAACAGTAATAAGAATGGCAACTGCCGACAGCTTAAACACAATAACAGGTTTTGTGTAATTCAAAACTTAATCAGGATCTGTCAAAACAGATCCATCAAAAATCATGCGGAAACAACTCAAACTGAACTCTTATACTCGAAAGCCTTTAAACAGTTTTAAGCGTAGTAAACAAACATGTAGTGCGTGAATGTAAATGCAGTAAGTAGTAAAGAAATATGCTGCGATTTGTTTATGGAAGTTCGGAGCTGAATCTCTTACGTCTCCCCTTCTTCCGCAATCGGGAATGATCCACTAGAAGGCTTTGATTACAGCGACCCTCGTAGCAACCCACTCCTACGACCAGCAGCCGCAAGAACTCCTAGCAACCACCACTGCACACCAGCCCGCAAGCTGCGTGTGTCTAACTCACTTCTTTACTGCCTCAGTGAGAAATGCTACAGACACTTCTTTAATGTCTCAGTGCGAAAGACAACTAGACTTGTTAACGTCTCTGTTCAATACAATTGAGAGTTTTATATTTGATTCACTCAGTTAATCTAATCAGCTCTCTCAAGTATATGTGAGTGAATCGTGTGTGAGATTACAATGTATGCTCAATCTCTCAATGATAAAATCTCACACACTGGGAAGTGCTCCTGTCCTAGCTGGTTTTCCAATGTCTTCCCAGAGCTTGTGCTGTCGACTTGATTGTTCTTTGAAGTCCATCAGTGCATTAGCTTACACCTAAGCACTGAACCTAGGGGTGGGAAAAATACCAAAAATATCGGTATACCGTGCTTATCGAACCGAATTTTACCGAAAATACCGCAAAATTCGGTATACCGAAATTTTTGGTATGGTATGATACCGTACCGATAATTTCGGTAACGGTATCGGTATAAATTTAAAAAATTTCGGTATTTTCGGTATACCGAAATACCGAGACATATATATTAATATATATTTCGGCATACATTTATATTTCGGTATACATGTATATTTCGGTATATACCGAAATACCGATACATAATTTCGGTAAAATCGGTATTTCGGTAAAATCGATATTTCGGTAAAATAGGTACGGTATCGGTATCATTTTTTTACCGCATTTTTCGGTATATCGATTTTCGGTACACCGAAAACGATATGGTATCGATATCATTTTTTTGGATACCGAAACTTTCGGTACGGTATACGGTATGATTTGAAAAATTCGGTATACCGTATGAACCAACCCTAATTGAACCAGCTTCCAGACCAGCTGCCACAGAGTGTGCAAACTTGCGACGAGCACTGCTATTGTTGTGCATTGCTCTATTTTCTGTTCTGCACTTGCACAACACTCTCTCCGCTCTTTTTATTCTTTCTTAGCTCGCCCCTTTTCTTCGTGTGCTCTGATCTTGTTATTAGGCCTGATGCGGAGATTTTGTCCATTGGACACAAAGTAGTAGCCGTTGAAAGTCTTCTGACACTGTTGTACTTTGCGTCCTTTGTCTTTTAATGCGTTGCAGGCTTTTCTTTTCTTTAAGCATGTGAGCAATGTTGTAACGCCTAGAAATTCCTGACTACGTAGAAATGAGTGCATGACTAGGGGGAAAATATTTTTAGATGATTATATGCCATTTTATATGATTTAATTATTATTTTATGTTGCATGGTATGCATGTGTTATTTTTCAGCCTGCTTGAGTTACAGACGTGTGGACGAGATTAGGGCCGACTGGAATGAAAATGATTTGAGATTTTTAAGTTATGGGATTTTTAAGAATGAAATTATTTTATTTTAAGCAACAATTTCTAAAAATTGGAACTTTTATAATTAATTTGGAGGGGAACCCTTTTTTCGCCTATACGGGCTGTTTTATTGAGTTTTAAGGTATTTTAAATTATGAGGAGGCCTATATTTCGAAAATATTTAATCTTTAAAGCCCAATTATGAGTTTTAAGTACCTTTTAATTAATCATAGGGACAAGCCTGTCTTTTCTTCCCTTTCTTTTAATTAAACCCATGGGAGTAGGGTTTTTGGTGGTTGGTTCGGTTCAATTGAACCTGTTTGATTGGTTCGGTTGGACCGGGTTGATTAGCCGAGTCTCGAGTCAAAATATTTTAAAGTTGGTCCGAGTTATTTTAATTATGGACCTGTTATTTTAATTTTAAGTCAAAGATCCAATTTTAAAAAAAAATATCCAGATGTTTTAAAATTGAGTCAAACTTTTAAAATAATTAAAGTTATGTTATTTTTAAGTTTTTAGTCAAACTTGGAGCCCTTGGAATTTTAATTAAGTCAAAATCGATTTTTTTAGAATTTAATTTGGTCAAAATCGGTATTTTGGTCAAAATCAGCTTTTGGGTCAAAATTGATTTAAATTGATTTTAAAAGTCAAAATCAATTTTACTAAGTCCAAATTGATTTTAAGAAGTCAAAATTGATTTTAATTAGTCACAATTAGCCTTGATTTTAAGAAATTTGAATTTAAAGAAATTAGGCAAAAATTGTAAAAAAAAAAGGGGGTGAACATTCGTTTCATCGGTTAAGTTAAGAGCGATGTGTGGTCTAGAAGTAGTGGGCCAGGCTCCTAAACCAATCCTTGACCGAAATAGAAAACTGCAGAAGCCCGTAAGTGTATATTTAATTATATATGTAGTATTCTATGTACGTAAATGTTTTAAAGGAAATGATTAAATATGCATTGACGGACTAAGCTTTTAAATTGCATGATTTTAAGAAATGCACGTATCATGAGATTTTATGAAACGATCAGGCATGTCTTTTTTAAGATAAAACCCGATGGATTGAAGTGATGTGTCAAAGTTTAATGATGGGAGCTAGCCGGGTAGCCGGGCCCGGGGATCCCCTGTTTTAATATATGATTATGAGCCTATGGATCCATGTGATCACGATATGGTGAAGTGGCAAGCATAGAGGTGTGACATATAGGGATCCTGGCTCGAGGTCGGGTGAACCACACCACCACGTACGTTGGTTATTTCGACTGATCAGTCACATGCCCGCTCACATTCACTGATACGACTCATACGTTTTTCATGTTATGTTATGTCATGCCTTATGTATGTTTATGTTACTTATGTACGATATGAAATGTGTGAAGCAAGGTTTTAAGATCATGCACGCATTCATGTTTTTAACGTTATGTTATTACAATATGTGCTTGCATGCGATTTTATTAGTATGTACTTTGTTATGATATACGATAGAGCATGTTGAGCCTCTAGGCTCACTAGGTTTAAATGGTGCAGGTGATGATCCTGTTGAGTTTACAACGACTGGCGGTGAGAACATCTGAGCGCCTGTTGCAGCAGTACCCCTTGACCGCAGCGATGTTATGTTTTGAGATGATACAATTTTAGATGTTGGTTTTAAACATTTACTTTCAATCTTTTACTCAGTTGATTTTTATTCCGTTTGAATGATTTAACGTTTTTAAATATTCCTTTATTTATGTTTGAGTATGGGTGAGAAAATGATTTAGAAATGCTTTAAAAGGGAACGAGCCATACTTTAA
The DNA here is from genome assembly GCA_001598015.1 of Dorcoceras hygrometricum. Lineage (NCBI taxonomy): Eukaryota > Viridiplantae > Streptophyta > Magnoliopsida > Lamiales > Gesneriaceae > Dorcoceras > Dorcoceras hygrometricum. Next base: position 43,603 of record KV006675.1, read on the forward strand.
GTTATGTTTTCCGCACATGGTTTAAAAAAAATCTAGAGTCTGGTTCGTTTCAAATGTACTTTGAGAAGACAATACAAGAAAGTCGATTTGAATACTGAACAGCATTTTTCGTATAGCATTGTATTCAAATCGCTTTGCTCGTAGATTTGATAGCATCTGTCATGCTATGAGCTGGTTTGACCTTAACCAGCTTGCCAGCTTTCCTCCATTCTGGTTTTCACTGAGTTGGTCTTGTCTTTGAGCTGGTTGCTTTATCGAGCTGTTCGGCGCTCTGTTCTTCTCCTCTCGTTTGCAATCGCTCTTGAGAAATTCTTCTAATTTGCTCTTGTCATCTGCTCTTGAGCTGATCTTGTTCTGTTCTTTCCTGCTCTTGAGCTGCTTCGATCCATCTTGTTCATCATACTCAGCAGGTCATTATCTGAGCTGGTTTCCTTCCGAGCTGGTTTCTTCTTTCACTATAGGAGTCTTCCTTCATATCCCCGGGATAGAATCAATTAGGATAAAAAATGGGCCTAGGAGTTCAGAAGGGGGGGTTGAATGAACTCCTTGGATTTTAATTTTTCGAAACCTTCAAAAACGATTTTACAAGTGCCTCGCTTAACTCAGATCCGAGTTACCAGATCTGAGGATCTCAGTTCAAATCTGTTTTCTTGACTAACAAAAATTGTGCGGAAAGAAGTCAATTAAACAGTGAACAGTATGAATGTAAATAAGTGCGCTGCAATAAGTAAAAGTGCAAGGGTCAGAAATTTGTTTCTGGAAGTTCGGATATCAAATCCTACGTCTCCCCTTCTTCCTTTGTAGGAAGGTTCCACTAGAAGAATTTGATGTACACAGCCTCTGAATACACCCGATCACCGAGCCTTGCTCCAAGTGAACTCCTAGCAACTCCAACTACATGCAGATAATACTGCGGAATACAATCGAATGTAATTTTCTTCAAACGGCTTAACGTAGCACGTTTTTTACAGACTCAATCTAAGGATACAATGAATTACAATGTTTTGAGTGCTGTAAATATCTCGAAGATAAATCTAATAAGAACAGAGGAATGTTCTTCGAGATTTGACAACTGGGACTTTGAATATTTTTGCGATGTAAAGTTCCCAGAGAGTATGTGAGAGCGATGTGAAAGCAATAGAGACGTCGAGAATGGCGAAGTGATCAAGAGCTCTTCACTTGAATTCTTCAGCTATTTATACTCCTCAATCTCAACGATAATAAGAAACAAATCCCTTGCATATCTTCATTGTATCTTCATTAACACTATGCACAAGGTAATCTGTGATGTTAAGTCTTGATTGACTTATTTACCAAACTGGGTAAATAGCGTATCAATCGCTCAGCGTAATGCGCGTTTTTACTCAAAATAGCTTTGATCTTATTTCCTTAATTCAAGTTGTGACCGTTGATGTCTATCGATTAGTCACTTGATAATTTCTGAAGACATTCGAAGCTCACATCTGTTGACGCACTGAAATCTGAATACTGCTCTCTTTACCTTTGTGAAAAGCTACAGGATATGTCTCTTTACTTAAGCCATCACATCTGAATTGTCCTCCTTGTATTATTACAGAATCAATACTCTGTTAGATCTGAAGTACTGTACTCTCTCATAATACTGTTAAATCTGAATTCTGAAAGACCCACCCTGTGGAGTCTTTTCACATCTGAATAAACATACCTGGATCTGTTACCGAAGTCTCTGAGTCAAATCTGAATTCCCTCAAATCTGAAATCCTGACCCGATTACCGAAATAACCCGAATACTCAAATCTAATAAGCTCTTGTTTCGAAATCTTCAACCCGATAACTGAAGTCTGAGTAAACTGTTCCCAAATCTTTCGGATCTGAAGATACTTAACTGTAAACCACGATAACTGACTGTCCAATCTGATTTTCAAGATTCAGTTCTTATCTTGTTTTTGTTATCACCAAAACTTATAAATTTTATCTTAACACTCCGCCTTCATGTCATCACAGGCGTCGACATTGTTCACGCTGGCTGACTCCTGCCTCAGCAATTTCATCATCATCTTCCCCATAAGCATCCAGCTTCTGGTATCCTTGATCAGGTTTTCTCTTCCCTGTTCTGGTTTACCAGCTCGGCTCTATTCTTCTCGTCAAGAGCCATTTTGTGCTTGCCTGTTCACTTGATCCATTCATACACCTATTACAAACCATCGGCAAGCAAACCTTTCTTTCACTGGTTGAGCTGAAATCCAGCACTAGTGAATATATCCCATCTTCTTTGGAATATAGTACCCAGTTCAAAATCAATCTTTCCAAGGACTGATATCCCTATGATGAACTGGTTACAAGTGTGTTCTGTGATCAAACCTTCACTTAATCACCGCACTTGTATACGGCTTTGCACTTGAACACCTCACTTGTACTCTGCTCATCTATCTCATCAAGCTGGTGAACCAACTTGCTACTTCCCGTGCTCTGGATTCTTGCAGAATCTGCGTAACATCCTAAGTTGGACCAGCTTGGGCGTCCCCTCAATGTTCCAACTTATATGTTCTTTGCTCAACCAACTTGGACGTCCCCTCACTGTTCCAGCTTGAACATCTCCCTGTTTCTTCAATTAAGTGCACTACACAAGTCATATAAACCATTAGTAATATATTAACAAATTTTGTGTCAATCAAAACTTAGATTCTGATATGTATAAACAGATCCAACACAACATAAGAAGAAACTTGGAGCAGCTCAGGCTATAGGAACGAATGAACAAATAGCCGAGCTCTAATATGGAGGACTATGCTTTGAAATGGGGCATAACCGAGAGTAGACTAGAGCTAAACCTATGAATATGGATCAACAGAAGAGTGGAATTAAATTGAAACTGACTGCATCGGTCCAGAAGGGACCAAAGATGGACCGGCTCGAAGCAACGTAGCGCGCTAACGAACTGCATAGATCTAGGCTGGAGAAATAAACTTTACCGAGTGTACAGTTGGGCTGCGAGCTGATCGTAACGGAAATCAGCTCGGGTGAGAAAACAGCTCACGAGAACAGAACAGCTTACGGGTGTGAAAACAGCTTACGACGTGGAAACAGCTTACGGACGTTAAAACAGCTTACGAACGCGAAAACAGCTTACGAGTGTGAAAAATAGTAACCTAAGCTTTGGAACAAAAATTTCAGCTTTGGAAGGTCACTCAGCTTTGAGAAGCCAAATCAGCTTAGAAACGAACAATACAGATCAGGCCAGGAAAGTAGACCTGATCAGCTTAGAGAGCATGAAGGTACTGCACCAGCTTAGCAAATAGAAGATACTGTACCAGCACGGGTGCAGGCTGGACAACCAGGTCGGGAAAATAAGCAGGTCGCAATGAAACCTGGAACAGCTCGGGATCAAACTATGAACTGAAATGAGGGAAAAGGACTCTAAGAGAGTAGAATATCAACAGAATATTGAGAACAGCTTGGAGAAGTTCGAACCAATTATCTAAGCTCATCAGATAGGAACCAAGTTCCTATCTGACAATCTCTGCTCATTAGCTCAGAACCTCATCTCATACTAGCTAGAACATCATCTGGGTATTGAAACCAGCTTGTAGAAGTTCGAATAGACTGGCTAAGCTTACCAGACCAGAACAATGATCTAATTGGACCAGCTCAACCTATCAAATCAGAATCTCATCCTTAACAGCCTAGCATGGAGCTGAAAGCAGCTTGGAGAAGTTCGAACAGGCAAGCTGAACTTACCAAATCAGAACAGAGCTCTAGCCAGACCAGCTCTGCCTATCATCTCAGATCCTCAATCCTAAGCTTATCCAGCACGACATACTTACTGGCTCACTCTTGGAATTCTACTTGAAACTATCTTTGTACATCCCAGCAGTTTTGAAAGAGCTAGCATCAGCTTCTGAAAAACTAAGTCTTTTCTGTCACTTGAAAACCAAACGTTAACGCGAACTCATAACATTTAATAAAACCAGCTCAGCTAAACAGAAACTGTAATCTTTAGAGACTGCGAAACACAAGCACGCACAAACTGAAAGGAACATCTTATGCTTCCATGGATACTTCAAAGAACAGAAAGTACTTGCCTGGAAATGAACAGCGGCTAGACAGAACAACCCCAGCTGGTAATTCCCACGAGCACCGACGAAAAACTTAGAAAATTTTAGATAAAATGCGTTCTCTTTCTTGCCCAAATGAAGTGTTACATCGTAATTAAAGAGATCTACAATAATGGAGGCAGTAGGTGAAAATAGGTATGGGTTGAGAGTACTACACGGTATGGCTGCCTGCATCAATGAAATCATTTTGTTTAAAATATTTTTCCCCATACTTGATATTTTAAAAAAAGAAAAGAAACATTTAAAATAAAACATTTTAAATAAATAAAATAAACTTTCTTAAAATCATTTAAAAACTCAAACTATGCTCGGCTTAATCCATTCCGAAATACTCTTGAACCGCGTCCCTAAGCTGAATCTGAAAATCAACACAGATGCAAACTAATGTGCTGAAGATGCAAAAATCACAGATTGCCCTTTCGAGGCAAAATATATGACATGATTTATGGATTTCCTGGGCATTACATGAAGCTTGGAAGACCAATTGGTTCCAAGGATAAAAATCCTCGAAAAATAAAATGCATAGAGCAACACGATGATCATAAAAGTGAATTATGTTCCAACAGAAACACATGATGATGAAAATGTTCTGTTGAAATCACAAAATGATGAGAATTATGAAATCTCTATCAATTATATTAATACTGAAGAAATATGGAACCGAAATGATGTGAAAGAAATTGATGATATATTTTCTTACAGGCATTTGACATCATAAACGAGAATAAATGTCATGAACCAAAATCTTTTTATGAATGTAAAAATCGACAGGACTGGTGATGAGAATTATGAAATCTCTATCAATTATATTAATACTGAAGAAATATGGAACCGAAATGATGTGAAAGAAATTGATGATATATTTTCTTACAGGCATTTGACATCATAAACGAGAATAAATGTCATGAACCAAAATCTTTTTATGAATGTAAAAATCGACAGGACTGGATAAAATGGAAAGACTCCATCCAGGTGGAGTTAGATACATTAAATAAACGTGACATTTTTGTAGTCCTTACACTTGAAGGTTTAAAACCGGTTGGATACAAATGAGTTTTTGTTCGAAAATGAAATGAGAAAAATGAAATAGTGAGATATAAAGCTCGGCTTGTTGCACAAGGTTTTTCTCAAAGGCCTGGAATTGATTACGAAGAAACGTATTCTCCAGTTATGGATGCAATTACGTTTTGGTATTTAATTAGTTTGGCGGTGTGAAAATTTTGAAATGCGTCTTATGGATGTTGTTACAGCTTACTTATATGGATCGATTGATAGTGGTATATATATATGAAAATCCTTGAAGGATTTAAGATGCCTAACACAAAGTTTGAAACCCAAAGAATGTTATTTTGTAAAATTACAAAGATCATTATATGGATTAAAACAATCCGATCGAGTGTGGTATAATCGGTTGAGTGAGCACTTGATGAAAAAGGTATATGTAAACAATCCAATATGCCCTTGTGTTTTCATTAAAAACTACATTTGGATGCGTAATTATTGCTATATATGTTGATGATTTAAACATCATTGGTACGAATAAGGAAATTCAAGATGTTGTGATGTATTTAAAGGAAGAATTTGAAATGAAGGACCTTGAAAAAACCAAGTATTGTCTTGGTTTACAAATTGAGCACAAAGAAGGTGGAATATTTGTTCACCGGTCAAATTATACAGAAAATGTCCTTAAACATTTTAATATGGATAAAGCAAATCCTTTAAGTACTCCAATGATTGTTAGATCATTGAATATTGAAAAGGATTCGTTTCGTCCCTGTGAAGAAAATGAAGTTATTCTTGGTAAAGAAGTACCATATCTAAGTGCTATTGGTGCCCTTATGTATCTTACAAATTGTACTAGACCTGATATATCTTTTGCAGTAAATTTATTGGCAAGATTTAGCTCATGTCCAACAAAGAGGCACTGGAACGGAATTAAACATATATTCTGTTATCTACAAGGAACAACAGATTTGTAACTTTTATATTCAAACGATTCTAATAAAAGTATTGTTGGTTTTGCTGACGCTGGATGTGAAAACCCGAAAATTCAGCTCCCGGAAATAGAGCCAAAAAAAATCAGCTGTTGGTCGGTAAAAATCAGCTGTCGGTAAAAATCAGCTGTCGGTAAAATCAAATGTTGGTCGGTAAAAATCAGCTGTCGGTAAAAATCAGCCGTCGGTAAAATCAGCTGTTGGTCGCAAATCAGCTTTTGGTCGCAAACCAGCTTGTGGGCGGTCAAACCAGCTTTTGGTCGGTCAAACCAGCTTCTGCACAGTCAACTCAGCTTCTGCTCAGTCAGCAGACAAGTCAGCAGTCACCAGTACAGTCAGCAGTCAAACTCAACTTCTGCTCAGTCAGCAGTCAGCAGTCAGTAATCAGCAGTCAACGGTCAGCAGTACAGTCAGCAGTCAGCTGCTGGACGGTCAACTCAGCTGCTGGACGGTCAAATCAGCTGCTGGACGACCAAATCAGCTGCTGGACGATCAACTCAGCTTTGACCAACGAAAATTCAGATTTTGGCCGCGAATTTCAGTAAGTTTTTTACGCGTACAGAGCAGATTTCATCAATTTAACCGCCAATTTAGAGGATTAATGGCCAATTAAGGGATCCAAATCAATGCCTACACTAATGTTTTTGTAACAGCCATTTTAATGACCATGAAAGTAGGGATTTATGGCCTTAATAGCAGACCATTGATTTACCCATTTCGGCACCTATAAATACCTCGATGTAGCATCAAAGGACCCACACTTCTCCCAAAATTTTCTCAGAAAAATTACAGTAACTTTCATGTTGAAATCTTGCTCCCTAGTGCACCAGCCTTATACCAGATTTCGTTCAAACTCCAGATTACTGTAAGTGGGTTTTTGCTATTATATACGGTTGATATATATTATATATTATTCATGTAAAAATTCAGTTTTGAGCCTACTATTCGAGCACTGTTTTCAATTCAGATTTCTGTCACTTTCAAGCTCTGTTTCTGCACTGATTTTTGTTGTCGTAATATGGGTCTACGGAATATTCCGCACTCTGAGTTATATGATGTAACTACATGGCCTTGACCCCTTAGAGGAGTAAAAATTAGGGACTGATCAGTAAACCATAGACACGAAGTAATTATCAGTGCTAGCTTCTGTTAAGTTCTGTTAAGCTCTGTTATGCTCTGTTAAGCTCTGTTATACTCTGTGCTGAGATCTGTTATCCCAGTATATGTATATGAATATTTGTTATGCTCGAATGGTATCCCCCACTTGCTGAGTGTTTCCCCAAACACTCACCCCTTACTTCTCCACCCAGATAAGAACGAAGAGCAGGTAGAAGAACAAGAACAAGAGCTGTTCTGGGGCTGGTGAAGATTCAGTTTCTGTTGATGTATTTATTTATTCTTCGCTTCCGTAATTTCTCCGATATTAATGTAAATTATTTATTTTTCGCTTCCTCACTCTGTTATTCAGACTCCGATTTTCAGATGTAAAAACGATTATATTTCGATTATTAATAGACTGTTTTGAGCTATGCTATGATGGTTTAATATTTTACAATTTTAAAAATGTTTAATATTGTCGATGTCATGAGTCTCGGTCTCGGGGCGTGACACTGGATACCTATCTGATCCAGACAAGACACGATCTCAAATTGGATATGTATTTTTACTCGTGGAGGCACTGCAATTTCTTGGCGTTCACAAAAACAAACTCTCGTAGCAACTTCATCAAATCACGCCGAGATCATTGCACTACATGAGGCAAGCCGTGAATGTGTATGCCTAAAGTCCATAACACAACATATACAAGTCATGTGTGGTTTACCATCTGACAAGAAGCATGTAACACTGTACGAAGATAATGTTGCATGTGTTGCTCAAATGAAAGAAGGATACTTCAAAAGCGATAGAACTAAACATATCTCCCCTAAATTCTTCGAAATCACCCAAGAACTTGTGAAGAACAACGATATTTATATCTGTTACATTCAATCAAGTGAAATTCGTCAGATCTTTTCACGAATGCACTTCCTACGACATTGTTCAGAAAGCATACATTCAGCACTGGGATGCGCCACCTACGAAATATGTGAAGAATCAGTTTATCAACATGATGGGGAGTTTACATGACTGCACTCTTTTAACCTTACTATGGTTTTTATCCCACTGGGTTTTTCCTAGTAAGGTTTTTAACGAGGCGGTATCAAAACACGTAACATCCAAAGGGGGAGTATTATGAAATAATTAGATGGTTAGTATTAGTTGTTAGTTGTTGGATATCTAAATATTAAATGAAGTGATTAGACATTTTTATTATTTTAATCATTTCATTTGTCTATAAATAGACTTGTAATCTTTATTGTAAATACACACAAAAATTTACAAATTCTTTCCTACTTTAATTCTCTCTAAATTAAGGAAATTATAGAGAAATAATAATTTCCTATTAAACTAAAATTTAAGAGTTCATTTGGAGCAATTAAGGAGCAAATTAAAAAGATATTCAAATATATTATCAAGGTAATTATTTATTTTATTTTATTAATTTTATTTTTAATTTATAACACAAAAAATATTTTACGTGAAATATTGATCAGTGAATATTGTGGATTTCAAGATAATCTTTCCAGCACAAAGGCTAACACGATGACCATTTTCGTCATTATTGCATTTAGGGGAACAAACTTTTTATGTGGTCTTTTTCTATTTAAATGTGTACTTTTCATCTAAGAATATAGATCAATGAGAAATCAAGAAATGGGAGTGTTGAAAGTTTCCTCCAATTTCCAGTAATGCCAATTTAACAAAACACGATGTGTGTAATTCTCTTCCGATGAAACCTTAGGTGTGTAATGGGAAAGATGGTGAGATGTGAATGGATACTTGTGAGCTTGTTAAGATGGGTAAAGAGTTGTGAATGGATACTTGTGAGCTTGTTAAGATGGGTAAAGGTTTGTGGGAAGATAATATATTTCTTCCCATATTTACATCAGGCAAATATTAGTTGTGAAACAATACATATGTTTATTTAAATACTAAGGTTCCATCAAATTTTAGTAAGACTGGCGCACACACAGAGGGGTACACTATGAAGACTGGTTGTTAACCGAGCATTTGTTCAATATGTTTCGAAAAGTAGAATTTGTGTCATTACATATATTGTTGGAATTAGTCAAATGTATTTATTTTGTCCCAGTCTTTGTTGGACTTGTTTCTGTCTTTTTTTCTCAGTCAAAGAAGTCATTAATAGTGGAATTAGTTGTAAGTTAGTTCCTATTTTTTAGGTTTGACCTGTTGATGCGTTTGCCTATAAATGACTATTTGATTAATAAAAGCATCAACTATTTGATTAATAAAATAATCAACTCTTCTCTTTCATATTTTTCGTATCTAATACACCATATTTTAGTTACCAGTGGTATCAGAGCCAGAAAGAGTGAGGGCAAGAATTTAAAACAAAAAAAAGGAGAGTAGGTTGGTAAAAGCAATAATTTTTTTGGTGCTACTGGAAATCACTTTGTAGCAGTATATGGCTTCTGAAACAGCATTTGTGCAGCCATCATTTCCCCGTTTTGATGGTCACTATGGCCATTGGAGCATGCTAATGGAGAACTTCTTGAGGTCCAAGGAGTACCGGCATGATGTTGAATCTGGAGTAGCAGAACTAGTGACTAGAATTGTATTGACGGACACACAGAGAGTAGAATTGGAACAATTAAAGCTGAAGGACCTCAAGGCCAAGAACTACTTCTTCCAAGCCATTGATCGAGCAACCTTGGAGACAATTCTTTGCAAAGATACCTCAAAGTAAACTTTGGATTCAATGAAGAAGAAATACCAAGGGAAATGCAAAGGCAACGCGTCAACTGCTTCAAGGACTTCGAACCGAATTTGAAAATTGTGTATGAATCAGGAGAATCGGTCGTAGATTTCTTCTCAAGAACAATGGAAACTGTCAATAGAATGAGGATCCATGGCGAGAAAATAGAAGACGTTACGATCGTCGAGAAAATTGTGAGATCAATGACACCAAAATTTAACTTCATTGTCTGTTCCATAGAAGAGTCAAAGGATATTGATGCTCTGTCACTTGATGAACTGCAGAATTCATTGTTGGTTCACGAGTAGAAAGTTGTCAAACAAGATAAAGAGGAAAAAGCTTTGAAAGCAGTAGTCAATTTCAAAGGTTCTGGACGTGGGAAAGGAAGATGGAGAGGCAAAGAACCACACCAATCAGACAAAGATCATGTTGAATTCAAATGGAAAGCAAAAGGCCATGACAACACTCAATTCAAGTGGTTACAAAACGATGATTGTAGACAAGTCAAATGTCCAATGCTATAGATGTCATGGGTATGGACATTATAAATATGAATGTATAGCTAATCTTAACAGAAATACTGGTGTAAAATCAAATTTTGCAGCAAAAGAAGATGAAGAAGTTTCTCTCTTAATGGCTTGTCAGTAGAAGGAGGAGTTGCAGCAAAGCTTGTGTCTTTAGATACCGGTTGCAGCAACCACATGTGTGGAGATAAGTCAATTTTTTCAGATATGGATGAATCTTTCCGCATCACAGTATCTTTTGGCGACAATTCTAAAGTTTCTATCATGGGCAAAGGAAGTGTGAAAATATGCACCAAAGAAAACTCTTATCAAATCATTTGTGATGTTTTCTTTGTTCCAGATTTAAAATCCAACTTGCTCAGTGTTGGACAGCTCCAAGAGAGGGGATATGAGATTATATCAAAAAAATGGTGTTTGTCGCATCTTGGATGAAAAGTCTGGCTTAATGTATAAAGTTAACATGACAACCAACGGGTGTTTCCATTATATCTTGACAACTTCACTCAATCATGATTTACAGCAAGATTGAAAGACGAAGCATGGTTGTGGCATTTCCATTATCGACATCTGAATTTTGGTGGATTTGGTGATGGGACTTTCGCCAATCGAAATTTCTTCCCAAATATGTGAAGAATGTGTCACTGACAAACATCAAAATCAATTTCCTACAGGAAAATCATGGAGAGCTAAGAAGGTGCTGGAGTTGATTCACTCTGACATTTGCGGGCCTTTTAATCCAACATCAAATTGTGGTAAGCGTTATTTTATAACCTTTATTAGTTATTATAGTAGGACAACTTGGGAAAATATGACGCCTTTATGTCTTTAAAAGTTATAAAGCACTTGTTGAGAAAGAAGTTGATAGCCCAATTAAAGTATTACGCACTAATCATGGAGGGAAATGTATTTCACGAGAATTTGCAAATTTTTGTGAAACACATGGTATAAAGAGACAACTTACAGATGCATGCTCTCCTCAACAAAATGGAGTTTGTGAAAGGAAAAATCGCATGGTCATGAATATGGTGCGAAGTCTTTTTAGCAAGAAGCAAAATGCCAAAATTTTCTGGCCTGAAGCAGTAAATTGGAGCATTCATATTTTTAATAGGTGTCCCACCCTTGCCGTTAAAAACATGACACTGTAGGAAGAATGGATGGGGAAGAAAGCAAGTGTTTTTTATTTCCGAATATTTGGATGCATTGTGTTCTCTCATATTCCGAATCAAAAGAGAACAAAGCTAGATGAGAAAGGAGAAAAATGAATTTTTCTTGGCGTTAGTGGTCACTCAAAGGCTTATAAACTGTACGATCCTAACAATAAGAACTTTTTTATCAGTCGTGATGTTTTTGATGAGGACAGGTTCTGGGAATGGAAAGAACGTGGCACTGGAAAGGAAATTCCAGCAAAATTTGATGATGAGGATCAGTTTGTTGAGAGTGAACAACAATCAGGTAACCTAAGTTCTTCCTCTCCAATAAGATCATCAATAGCTGATGATGGTTCTCGCCGCATTCGAAGACAGCTAGCATGGATGGAGGATTATGAGGTACAAGGATTCGAGCATAATGATGATCCACTAGTTTTGCTCTTTTTTTTCATCTTGTGACCCAGTAACTTTCGAAGATACCATGCAAGAATCAAAATGGAGAACGCAATGGATGCGAAAATTTCAGCCATTGAAAAAAATAATACTTGGACATTAACAGAACTTCCAAAAGCTCACAAAAAAATCGGTGTGAAGTGGATTTACAAAATTAAAATAAAAGAAAATAGTGAAGTTGATAAATTCAAGGCACAACCTGTATCCAAGGTTGCAAACAAGAGTTTGGAGTTGACTATAATAAGTGTTGCTCCAGTTGCAAGGCATGATACGATCAGGTTAGTAATTGCCTTAGCAGCACAATATTCATGGCCCATCATTCAGTTGGATGTGAAGTATGCATTCTTACATGGAGACTTGGAAGAACAAGTATATATTGATCAACTCCTGATTATACTAAAATTGGCAATGAGCATAAAGTGTATAAATTAAAGAAAGCTTTTTATGGACTCAAGCAAGCCCCAAGAGCATGGTACCATCGTATTCAGGCTTATTTTTTAAAGGCGGGCTTAAATAAATGTCAATACGAGCATACACTTTTTACCAAATTTGAAGATGAAGGAAAAATGCTCATTATTTGTTTATATGATTATGATCTTATCTTTACCAGCTGGATTTTTATATCTCAAAAGAAATATATACAAGAAGTTTTGTGCAGATTTCATACGGAGAAACGTATTCTACACACTCCAGTAGAACTTGGTTTAAAGCTTATCAAATATTGTGAAGGAAAGAAGATGTTGGATCTGTGTTTATAGATCAGAATCTTAATTTTGATTGACACAAAACCTGCTGATTTTTTACTAAAGATTTAACTTAAGTGCGCAGCGAACCAGATCGGAAGCGAGCTGGTACAGAGATAGAAGCGAGCTGGATGAAGAGAAATGTAGCAGCTCAGCAGAGAGCTGGAACAAAGCACTGTAGCAGATCGAACCAAGAGCATATTAAGAGGATGTCCAAGCTAGAACAGTGAGGGGACGCCCAAGCTGGTCTAGTAAAGGATATCCAAGCTGGTACAGCAGAGGACACCAAGCTGGTTCACCAGCTTGGAGCAAGAGCAGGTTCAGATCAGCATTAAAGTGCAGAACAACATAAGAAAGAGCTGAGTTACGAAGTGCAGAATAGTATATGCTACAGCAGGATGGTTCTGTGAAGAAGACGATGAACAATGTTCAAGTGCAGCATTGCAGAACAATGTAGCGAAGAAATGAAGTGACCAGCTCAGAGACCAGCTGGGTGAGATCAGTTGAGTGACCAGCCCAGAGTTCAGCAACCAGCTCAGAGAACAGAGACCAGCTCAGAGTAAAGCAGTTTGAACTCAAATATTTGTGAAGATTGAATTAACGTTGTTCAAACTGATTTGCTGTGTCTTGTTCACATCAGGTACAGATTCATAGAGCTCAATTTCAGCAAAGGATGCAGCACATTAAATGGAGAGAGTTCAGAGTCAACAAAGCCTGCAATTGCATTAAATGACAAAGGATGACAAGGGACAACATTGTCAGAACTTTTCAGAAGCCTTTTCAACGGCTAGTAACTTGTGTCCAACGGATAGAATTGCACAAGAGGCTATAAATATCAAAAGACGATAAACAGCAGAAGGTGTGCACAAGCCGAGAGCTTCAATGAGTAATCATATTCGACTGCACAAGTCAGGGAAGATAATGAGTTATCAGCTTTGAAGAAGCACTTCCCAGTGTGTGAGAATACATTTGAGAGTGAGCATACACTGTAAATTCTCACACATAGATTCACTCACAGTTTCGAGAGAGAGCTGTATAGAATAGTGAGTGAATCACAAACAAACCAACTTTCTATTAGTCTTTGGACAGAGACGTTAAACAAGTCTAGTTGTCTTTTGCACTGAGACGTTAAAGAAGTGTGTGTAGTCTTTCTCACTGAGGCATTAAAGAAGTGTTGTTAGACACGCAGCTTGCGGGCTTAGTGTGCAGTGGTGTTGCTAGGAGTTCTTGCGACTGCGGGTCGTAGGAGCGGGTTGTAGCGAAGTGTCGCTGCAATCAAAGTCTTCTAGTGGAATCTTCCCGATTGTGGAAGAAGGGGAGACGTAGGAGATTCAGCTCCGAACTTCCATAAACAAATCTGTTTGTGTCATTTACAGCTTTACACATTCACACACACATCTGCATACATTTGTTTAAAACCTGTTTACTTAGCTTTCAATTTACAGAGGGTAGTTCAGGTTTATTTCCGCATGATTTATATCATACCTGATGTATCTCTCGGTGCTCAAAACCTTTCAAAAACGTGAGCTATTGTAGCTCGTTTTTAAGATAACAAATCATGCGACTAGCTGATGCATGATTTGGCTTTGGTTGCGATTTTAAACTCCAAATTTTTAAATGCATGTAACTCACGGGTTTGGTGTTTCGGCTTGTGAGAGTCGACGTGAGTTGTGAAGAGCTCACGAACAACCTCAGTTTTCGATCCTATCAGAAGATTGACGGCACATTTTTCAAGAAAATTGTTGGAAAACTAATGTACTTTGTCGGATATTATGTATTCTATGAGTCTTATAAGCAGAAACATGTAGAATCGTACAGAAATCCACCTTTTAGCATCCAAGAGGATTTTAAGATACTTGCAAGGTATGTTAAGAAACTTGCAAGGTACACAAGAACTTGGTCTTCACTATAAGAAAGGGGGGAAATCAAACTTAGTTGCCTTTAATGACAGTGATTATGCTGGAGATCAAGACGATAGAAAGAGCCAGACGATAGAAAGAGCACGTCAGAATATGTTTTTCTCTTAGGTTCAGCTGCTGTTTCATGGTCTTCAAAGAAGCAATCAATTGTTGCTCTATCGACCACCAAAGCTGAATTTGTTGCGGCGACTTCATGCGCATGTCAAGAAATTTGGTTGAAGAAAATTTTGACGTATCTTAAATTCAAGAATCATGGGCCTACTGCTGTTTAATATGACAATATTTCAGCAATTAAATTGTCAAAAAACCCTGTGCTACATGGAAGAAGCAAGCACATTGATGTGAAATATCATTTCTTAAGAGATTTTACAAGAAACGGAACACTTGATCTCATCTGCTGCATAAGTGAAGAACAGGTAGCCGATATGTTTACCAAATCCCTCAAACTTCCAGCATTTCAAGCTCAGGAATTGTCTTGGTATATGCACCTTGGAGAACAAATTTGAGGGAGGGATGTCTTTATTAAACTGATACGGTGTATATCAGTTTAAGGGAGAAAATGTTGGAATTATTCAAATATATTTATTTTGTCCAAGTCTTTGGTGGACCTGTTTTTTTTCCTCAGTCCAAGAAGTCAATTAGTAGTGGAACTAGTGATAAGTTAGTTCCTATTTTTTAAGTTTGATCTGTTGATACATTTGCCTATAAATGGCTCTTTGATTAATAAAACAATCAATTTTTCTCTTTCATCTCTTTTGTATCCAATACGCCATATTTTAGTTATCACATATAACATCCTTGGAGTTGGACGGACGACGTTTTTGAAACCAGTCACATTTTTAAAATAAAAACCGGCATTGTAAATTCTATTGATTAGTTAAACCGAAAGCAATTGGATATATATGATTTTGGCTTGGGATTCCTCGAGTATCTGCGTATGACGAACTAAAACCCGTTTCTGTTTTCATGTTCATCACTGAAAAATTTACGTTCCCATAATGAAAGCTGCTGGAGTTTTCTTCAATGAATCCTGTCTATTTCAAGATTCTCCAAGACAAATTGAACAATCGTCAAACAGGTGTGTTGGTTTTGTTTCAAGAACGTTCACGAACAAAATTGCCAATGATTTGTTCCATATATTTGCTTCAAGCAGATACAAATGTTTCGAAAAACTCTTATGATGTGAATATATTTGAACCATATATCTCACCTGTATGTATATTTTATACATATAAACAAGACGAGAACTGTCAAATAGTACAAAACAGAAATGTGAAACCATGGGTTTCAACCTAAAATATCTCTATCAACAGACAGGCCAACGGGATAAGAACGATGAATTCTCATATTTGTTGAATACATCTTTCTAGAAGGAAAATTCACGTCTTTCCCATCCATATCCGGGGAAGTTTTCTGTACTGTATTTGGTTCATCGCCACTGATGATGAACTGAAGCCCCTGGACAAAAATCGGTGAACATTGTCATCAAGATGGCTCTTTTCCTGCATTAAGGTTAGGTGTTTCAGTTCACTTACCTTAGTTTTCTCTGCCTCGTGCGAGACGGTCGAGTTGTCTATCAGCTTTCCCCCGATATCCTGTCAAAATGACAGTAAATTCCAAGGAAAGTTGTAACTGAATATAAACCCCGATATCCTGTCAAAATGACAGTAAATTCCAAGGAAATTTGTAACTGAATATAAACCAGAAAGCAACAGCGATGGATTTATTGAATTGACAAATCACACGGAACCAGCCAAAACTTTGATTGAAGCTCTGGTATATACACATTCAAAACGCCAGTTTCTAATTGGGGTGATGTGAATTCGAGAACAAAAAAAATAAGAGCATATGATCTGCCATCCCTGTTCCATGTGTTGACAATAAAGTTATTGGACAGATGGGCAAACTGCAGTGAATTGGATGGAAACAGTTGAGAAATGCAGGCACGCTTATTCTCCTCTGCCTTTTTTGCATAAATATATATATATATAAACTTGATAGTGTGGGCGCCTGTTATGGGCGCCTGTGTGGGCGCCTGGAGATGCTCAGCCGAACATCATAGGAAATTGATATGATGTTCGGCCGAGCATCTCCATGTAATTGATTCGAGGATACTACAATTGATCAGAAATAGAGCCCCCGTTATATATATATATATTTACATCGAGAATTTGTGAGATATTTTGAGTGAGTTTGAGAAAATTTATCTCAGTTATACTTGGGATAGTGATAGATTGAGTCTTGGCGTAAAATTTCTTCCAATAAAAGATTTGCAGGAACTCCATGGACATAACTTGTTTTTGGGTGAACCACGTAAAATCGTTATATTCTTGTTGATTATTTTTATTTCGTTACTCTGACATTTTTTGCGTCATAATTGTCATTGTCACGGTATAATACCTCAACAACTGATATCAGAGCCTTTTACCGTGTCTGGAGGTCTTGGTATAAAATTTCTTAAAGAGTATGCTCTATGGTTGCACCTTTGACTAATTTTCCACATCAGAAAAGATTTTTTTGATATTCTATTAATGCAAAAGGTGTCTGGAGTTGACGGATCCGGGACCAGAATCAACAAGTTCGATGGTATATATTTTGTGTTCGGACGGTTACAGATCAGGGATTATCTGCATAGCAAGAAACTGCATCAACTTCTATCAGGAAAGAAACCAGAAAATATGAAGGATAATGAGTGGGAGCTCCTTGACCGACAGGTGTTAGGTGTTATTTGATCAACTTGAGGAATAATGTGGCCCATAACGTTGCAGATGCACAAACCATGGAGGAGATGATATCCATTTTATCAGACATGTACGCACGAGAAGCCATCAACAAATAACAAAGTACATGTGATGAAAATATTATTTAATTTAAAAATGGAAGAAGGTGCTTCAGTGGCTGCTCACATCAATGAATTCAACAGGATTGTTTCTCAGATGACATCGGTTGAAATTAATTTTGATGATGAAATTCGTGCACATATTCTTTTGGCGTCTTTACCAAATTCTTGGGAGGCGATGTGGGTAGCAGTTATCAATTCTATTGGCAAAAGAAACTACAATTCAATGATGTCAGAAATCAAATCCTTGCTGAAGAAGTTCGCATGATAGATTTTGATAAAGGAGCATCCTTGAGAGCTGCTCTAAATCTCGATAATAGAGGACGGGACAGGAGTGTTGAAACGAATTTTAACCGATGGCGCACCAGATCCAAGTCAAGAAATGGAAAAGGTAAAAATAATTTTGAAAAGAAGCTAAAGTGCTAGAGTTGTGCTGAAACTGGTCACCTAGAAAAGCACTGCAAATCACCAAGAAGATGCATAATGCCTTATTACTATCAATGGAAAGTCCAGTTGACTCTTGATCATGGACTCAGGATTCATTTCATACCACCGGTAATCATGATGCATTCGATAATTCACATTGCTGACAATTATGGAAAAGTTTCCCTAGCTGTTGGAAATCGTTCGAAGTAGTTGGTATGAATGACGTCCGGTGGAAAATGTCAAATATATCTGTCTGGAAAATCGACAAAGTCATGTGTCAAGACCGACACGAAATCTTCTCTTGGTAGGACAGCTCGATGACGATGGCCATGATATGACATTTGGTCATGGTTCCTGGAAAGTGAGCAAAGGGGTCATGATTGTAGCTCGAGGAAAGAAAACATGAATGCTTTATATGACTTCAGTTGTAGACACATTAACAGTGGATGCTGGAGCTGATTCAAGTCTATGGCATCATAGACTTGGACATATGAGTGAGAAAGGCATGAAGATGCTGGTGTCAAATGAGAAGCTACCCGGAATTAAAGTTTGTTGAATACAAACTGTGTGAGCTATATTTTTGGAAAACAAAGAAAAGTTAGTTTTTAAAAGACGATAGAGAACCCAAAGCAGCAAAACTAGAGCTAGTTAATGAACTGAGGTTTGGGTGGGGTCCATCTCCTATAGCATCCCTTAGACGCTCAAGAATTATGTCACATTCATTGATGATTCAAGCAGAAAAGTTTGGGTTTATTTCCTGAAAAATACATCCTATGTTTATGAGACTTTTAAAAGGTGGAAAGCCATGGTTGAAAACAGAGCAACTTTAAAGCAAAGTGCTTACGATCTGATAATGGTGGAGAATATGAAGATCATGAGTTCAAGAAGTATAGTGTACAGAACGGGATCAAGATGGAGAAAACCATTACTGGTACATCCCAACAGAATGGTGTGGCTGAAAGGATGAACAAAACCCTTAATTAATGTGCCAGAAGCATGAGATTGCACGCTGGATTGCCAAAATCATTTAGGCCGATGTAGTTAACACTACGGCATTACTTACCAACAGAGGACCTTCAGTACCACTTAAATTTAGAATACCAGAAGAGGTGTGGAGCGACAAATAAGTTAACCTTTCTTTCTTGAAAGTGTTTGTTTGTTTATCCTATGTTCATATTGGTTCAACCAGCAGAACAAAACTTGATCCGAAATCAAAGAGATGCTTCTTATTGGTTATGGAGATAATGATTTTGGTTATCGTTTCCTGGATGACCAAAATAGGAAGATCACTCGGAGTAGGGATGTGATGAGCAGGTACTATATAAGGACATGTCACACATTGGAGCTGAAGATGAATGTCCTCAAGTCAAGAAGACAAATGAAGTACCGTTGAATATTCCTGTGAATGAACCTGAAAGCATTAATCGGGAAGATAAAGAAACAACCACACAAGAAGTTGACCCACAAATTCCGGGGGATTAAACTTAGAAGATCTTAGAGAACAATCAGACCACCTAAGAGATAATCCCCTGCACTTCATTATATTTTGCTGATTGATAAAGGTGAACCGGAGGCCTATGAAGAGGCAATGCAAAATGATGTTCAACCAAGTGAGAGTTAGCCATGAAAGATGACATGCTTCACTGTCATCCGATCACATATGGGAACTAACAAAACTTCCGGAATGCATAAAGGCATTACACAACAAGTGGGTATACCGGTTAAAAAAACATGATGGTAAAAGGTACAAGGCAACTTGTTGTAAAAGGCTTTCAACAACGAGAAGACATTGATTACATCGAGATTTTCTCTCAAGTAGTAAAATTGACTACTATCAAAAATGTACTTGGAATGGTCGCAAAGGAATATTTACATCTAGAGCAATTAGATGTAGGGAAAGAGAAAATTGTATGTTTCTGAAAAGTTTGTATGGTCTCAAACAAGCTCAAAGACAGTGGTACAAGAAGTTCAATGGATTCATGAGCAAAAAAGTTTCCTAAAGAATTCAGGCTGATCACTGTTGTTATGTTTAGAAACTCGACGATTATATCATCCTACTGCTATATGTAGATGATATGTTGATAGCAGGATCTTGTCCGGAGGAGATTGATAAACTAAAGAAAAGCTATCAAATGAATTTTCTATGAAGGATTTGAGTGCTGCAAAGCAAATCATTGGAATAAGGATCTTAAGAGATCGGGTGAATGAAATGTTGAAGTTATCTCAATAGAAGTTTGTGACAAAGGTGGTTAACATATTTATCTGGTTGAAGCTAAACTAGTGGGTACTCCTTTAGCTAGTCACTTAAAACTAACCAAAGCACAATCACCATCGACAGAGTAGGAGTATGAGCAGGTTTATATGAACAAGGTTACTTATGCTTATGTTCTCGGAAGTCTCATGTATGTAATGGTGTGTACAAGACCAGACATAGCACATGCAATGGGAGTTGTAAGCAGGCTTATGAGCAATTCGGGAAAACAACACTGGGAAACAATAAATTGATTCTCAGATACTTGAATGGTTTTGCTAGTTTATCTCTGTATCAGGAAGTCAAATCGGGACTTACAAGGATTTGTCAAACGCTGAAATGGGCGGTGATCTAGATGGCAGGAAAAGTACTACGGGTATGTTTTTCACATTAGGTGGTACAACTATAAGCTGGGTGTCTAAGTTGCAAAGTATTGTTGCACTGTCGACTGCTGAGGTCGTGTATGTTGCAGTGACGAAAGCTAGCAAAGAAATGATTGGTAGCAATCATTTCTCGAGGAATTGGGTCAAAAGTTTGAGGGTAGCACATTACATTGTGAGAGTCAGAGTGCTATTCCTTTGGGCAAAAATCATATGTATCATGATAGGACGAAGCATACATGTATGGTATCATTTCATTAGACCAGTATCGGAAGTTGGAATCTTGATGCTTGAAAAGATCCCTGGAAGTAAAAATAAAGTTGATATGCTCATGAAGACTGTGACCATTGACAAACTGAAGTTGTATTCAACTTCAGTTGAACTTCTGACATAAAGGAAAGTTGTGAGCTACTGTATTGAGGTGTGAAGACATGATTAAGATCAAATCTTCAAGTGAGAGATCGTTGACAATAAATGCATTGTCAAATGGACAAACTTAAATGAAGTGAATTGGATGGACACGGTTGGGAAATGAAGGCACGCATTTTCTTCTCTGCACTTTGCATATCTATTTAGGCACGCGTTTTCTTCTCTACCTTTTGCATACTGGGGGCTCTATATTCTAATCAATTTAGTAGATATATATGTATATATAATATATATTGAGTGTTTTGTGAGATAGTTTGAGTGATTTTGAGAAAATATTCTCGATAATACTCAGGATGGGATAATAAGAGATCGAGTGTTATTGTATATACTTTGCGTAAATTTTCTCTCAAAGAAATCTACAGTGGCTCCATGGACGTAACCTGTTTTTGAGTGAACCACGAAATATCGCTGTGTTCTTATTGATTATTTTTAATCCGCTATTTTGGCATTTTATTTTCATCATCTTAATGGTATAATACCTCAACACCATGATCCACTCACCAGAGTAGATCACAATCAGCATGTGTGTAAGTCAGGTGAAATGGCGTGGGCTCATCTAGAACTGCATGCAAAAGCTACTACTTCCCACTTAACCTGAGTCAAGGTAAATGGTTCATACATATTTTTATAGAAGGTAATTGCATTACTACCGAACCAGCCAGATCTTCCACCCCTTCCACAAAAATGGACCATTATGCACAAGTGAAATAATAATAGTGCATATAACTTCCTTTCTTTTTTATATGTAGTATGTATTGATTGATTTCCAAGTCAAAGGTTTATAATGGGTAGAATCATGTATGCATAGAATAAAAAAATCGCTTGATTTTATTCTCCTCACTGGTTATTCATGATTTCCTCCCTCATTTGATGCTTCACGCAGGTATCTTTGTAAAATGTCAGTTTGTTTTGCTCATGAACTGGGAAGAAAGACGATTTCAATCAAACCAACAAAAGGAAGATGTTAAGGAGGCCGCAGACCTGTATAATTTTTGAATTCCGCCCCTCTTCAATGTTTCCAGCCACTTTACAGAGATACCACAGACCCGAATTTGTCATATCCTGCAGCCAATGAAGACGGAAAAACATTTATACTGGCTGTTACTCTTGACAAATCAAATACCAACTCTGAAAAGACTGAGAAACTTACCTGCTTGCTTTCAAGAAGCTCAATCTTTCCTTCCTGCAAGTTAATAAACAAGAAAGAATGCATGACAAAACCTTATGCATGGCTAAATTTGAACTTATGAAACAGGTATTGCAGACCAGGCTAGATAATGTCTCCTGAATCAAACTGATATCAAAACCAATCTGATTGAGATTCAATTTCACATCACCAACCTGCATCATAAAATAATCATTAGAGACGAGACAGTTTCTTTATGTGGTAATTGCTGAATAAGGATATTTTCATTTGGGAGAGTTCCTCGGGTAAAATATTAGGTTGACGGTTGCTGAGTTCTCCTTTACTTTCAACTAAAAAGTTTGATATCAGTTTTGACAATGTTTGGTAAGGAATTTCTGGAAGCTGATTTTATATTTGTTACTTGAAATGTGTCTCAACTTTCAAAGTGAATACTTCTCTATTTATACGATTCACTTATAAAACTTGTATCTCTCAAATTTAATAGGATTGGGTGAGAAAGTTGGTCTGAAAGAAATGAGACTTGATGAGATAATATTTGCTCCGCTTTCAGTCCTAGAAGATAACACTCCAAAAGCCAAGCAAATAGACCCAAGTCAATTTAAGCCGATCAGAACAGAACATTCAACATCAATAATTTGAGCACTCACAAAAAATACAAAGACACGCTCATTTCTATTCTTAAGACAACATTTGATGCATTTTCCACTACTCTCCCTTGTTTAATAAAGCCAACCTAGGTGATGCAATCTCCTAAACTGCAAAAAGTAATATGATCACAATGATGCTAGAAAATACCTAAGCTTTTTCCATTTCATTACAAACACATAACATAATTATTTTTCATTAAGTAAAAATTTGTAAAAAAAGAAATGACACGATATATAACCACGATTTAAAACGAAACTACTAACTTGCTCAAAATAAACATCTAATCACAAGGATTAGGAATTTACATACATCATTGGAAATAAGTTTTGATATCTCCCTCTGCTCATCAAGTTTCCAATCCAAGTTTTCCAGTCTCTTTGTTAGGTGTCTCCTTGTTGACTGCAATTTAAAATGAATCAATGTTGTAAATGAAGGGAGGAAATGAAACCATAAAGGAGACTTGAAATGGTTGAATTGAGTTTACGGTAAGTCACATACAGCCAATGCTTCAGAAACATTCTCCAACTGCTTAGACACAGATGCAACAGCATTTGCCATGTTTTGCTTTGTGACAAACATAATATCAGAGAATGACCAGCCCTGCAGAGGAAAGATGTTTATGTATGATAAACATCAAATAACTGAAGAATAAAAGAAGAGGGAAATGGTCAAACACATCAGCAGCTCTAAATCCCTTACCCCACTAAAAATGATAGGGGACTGAGAACAATTTATAGAAACTCTCTCCATTTTTATTAAATAATCAGATTTAGACTTTTCCCTTTATGATTATTATTCACTCAGGCACCGTTCCTCTCATAGTACAGTATTAATAATTATATCCTAATCTCATCACATCTCATGTTGGACTGGAGTATTATTTATCTCGCATCAATCAAATCATTATATATTTAATTCACATCAGTTAAATCTTTAATTATTTATCTATAAGTTTTATAAAGTTGAAAAATATAATTTAACATTTTATCTCAAAGTTAATCTATTAGACCAAACATATTACTTTTATCAAACGTTATTATCTATCCAACTCAATATAATAATGTCATTATTATTAATCTTATCATACTACATCCTCCAGGGAGACAAACGGTGTCTCTAGGTATATAATACAATTAATGATGGAAAAGAAATGTATATGATTGATATTCTTATGCTCAGCTCTAGATTTTAGTAAATTCTTTGAACCAAAAAACAATGATGGATCTGTTTTGACAGTTCCTGATTAAGTTTTGAATTACACAAAACCTATTATTGTGTTTCTAACAATTCTACTTGAGTGTACAGATTCTAGCTATCGAAGAAGATGATGAACAGTCGAAGAATCTGTCCAGCCGATGGTTCGCAATATAAACAATCAGCAGTTGGTTTGGTGTTTATGGAATCGGCAGCTGGATTAGCAATGGAGACGTCCAAAGTTGAATCAGCTGTTCGTAATCAGGCGGAGGCCAAGTTGAATCAGCTGGAGCATGATGAACCAGCTGGAACGATGACAACCAGCTGCAAGCGCTAAAGAGCAAAGTGAACCAGCTGGAACATGCTTTGAGAAGTCTGCTGGAGAAATACGTCGAAGAAAAAGATTCCAATTATAAGTACTGTTGACGAATCTGTTAGCAGTCGCGATTATAAGTACTGTTGATGAATCTATTAACAGTCGCTATTCAAGAAGCTAAGAAACGTCGCATGATGGAGCTGGAACGATGAAGTTCAGCAGGAAGCTACAGTGGAATAGAATCAGCAGAGAGCTTCAACCAGCAGTTGGTATTTGGAGTTGGCGATTGCAAAACGATGTTGCGTGTATAAGTTGGAACGACAGCGCTTTGCATTCGCAATAAGAATCAGCAGATGAAGAGAAGCGAAAGAGATGAAGCGACGTCGTGTTAAAGAATCAGCAGATGGATTAGCGTTGATGACGTCATCGGTGACGTCATCATATTCAGCAGATGGCTTGAGAGAGCAGTCGCAAAAATCAGCAGGTAGCTTGTACATTCAGACGCAAGAGGAAGCGACGTCGTAGAGGAGGCAATCCAGTCGCAAGCTACTGTTCACCAGCAGATGCTATTTGGAGATAGCGATAGCAAAACGATGTCGTTTACATAAGTTGATACGACAGCGTTTTGCTCTTGCGCTAAAGATTCAGCAGGAAGACTTTGCGTTGATAACCAGTCGCAAGAACCAGCTGGAAGCATATGTTTAATACCAGCTGGACAACCAGACGCAAGCAACAGGAACATCCAGTCGAGAGCTTATATGAACCAGCTGTTGCTATGAATACAGTCGCAAGCTTTGCGTATCCAGTCGCAAGTTCTACGCATCCAGTCGTTGGGAAATCCAGTCGTGAGCTACAGTGCTATTGCATATCCAGTCGACTTGGTACCCAGACGCAAGAAAAGAAGAAGCAGGCGAAGTGTAGAAACTCAACCAGTCGCGAGCTACAGATCCAGGCGCAAAGATATTCAGTCGTAGTGATTAATCAGCAGCGAAGCAGTTGACGATTTACGAGAGTTGGATGTCAACTGCTGAGCTCAATTCAAATGGCGAAAACGACAAGAAGCCTGCAAAAGAAAAGGACGCAACTACTATTCCCTGTCGGTACTTTACAGAACACATTTGAACGGGAAGAATTTTGTGTCCAACGGATTGAATTTGAATAGAGGCTATATATGCGAGAAGCGCCATTGAAGAAGGTTGACGAGTAGACGATGTTGGTGCGACTACAGCGCTGTTGCAGAAATACATTGATTACACAGTGCACCAACAGAGGGAAAATAAAAAGAACGACGAAGCAATCGACCGCCATTGGAGAGAAGCTTTCACGAGAGTCGATTGCTGAGTCTAGATTAGCTTGTTAGAGCATTTCCCTAGTGTGTGAGAAAAACAGAGAGTTTGAGAGCTTCATTGTATCAATCTCACACACAGAGATTCATTCACAGTTTATTGGTGAATGAATCTCAAAATGTTTAACAGTTCCCGTCCAAGCACGATGACGTTAAACTTGTGTATGTAGTTAGTCACACAGTTGCGACTGGTGTGCATTTGTGGAGTCTAGGAGTTCTCACAGCTGCTGGTTGTGGGATTGGGTCTGTACACGAGTTGTAAGATCAAATCTTCTAGTGGAGCCTTCCGAGGTGGAAGAAGGGGAGATGTAGGACATTGAGGTCCGAACTTCCAGAAACAAACGCTGAGTATCGTGTTCTTTATTCATTCAGTATTGCATATTTACTTTAGCATTTCTGCACGCACGCATAGCAAATCAGCACTTGCATTTCCTTAGCATCGCATACACTGTTTAGCACACAAGCACTTGCAAGTCTCGAACAGATTTATGTTGTACATAAATCTGTTTGAGTTGTTTTAAAATATAGGATTCAGTTCTGGTATTTTCCGCATGATTTTTTAAATCATACCAGATCTGTCCCCGGTGCTCTTATGATGAGTTTATTTTATATGTTCAAGAACAACGAGCTATTGCAGCTCAGTATTAGCAGCGCGCAAAATTTTAAAGTCTTTTAACAAAGCGCGGCTGCTGATCGTTTGATCCTTCTTTTCAAAACAGGGACCAACAAACAACAAAATGATGGGCATAACTCAAGTTATGAAATAGCCAACTTATGTTGAAAAGTTAAACCAATCGATAAATCCTGAAACATGGGAGTTGTTAATAGCATCGCACAAAGTCGACGATCCAATCACAATGGCGATTAAATAACTCAATTGCCAAACTAAATTCTTGCCTTCCACCACATATAACAATATCCCATTGCACCAAAAGCTGCAGTAGGCAACAGGTACGAGGCATAACTCCCTGCAGAAACCATTTTCATCATGAAGCACTTCAAATAAAATATAGATCGAAGATTTAGGATCAAGATGAATCAAGCTATAGGTGATTGCCAGTTTTATTTTTTAAACATGAAAATCCTTTCAAATCTCGAGAAACAATTCAACTAATGGTTCTATTAAAGTTCTAATAATCAGAAATGAAGGTGTTCCTATGGCACAGTAAGAATAATTAAGTACAAGAAAAACATATCATTCTAGCATTGGATCGACATCGTATAATCAGACTTCTGCAAATTCATGCTGTTAAAAAATTTATCTTCTTAAAAAAATACAATACTTCATAAACACCCTAGTTATGTAGTGACACAAACTTTCTCAATAGGGAATAGGTGTGGATTCAATTAACCACCCACCCCAATAGTAATAGAAAATGAACACTTATATTCTTTCAAACAAGTAACAGAAACTCTTTTTATTGTGCCATAGATTGTTTTCAGTTCTCCACCAAGGGCTTTATTCTGCTCTTAGTTTTGACATGACTGGCCTTCATAAGAACTCACAAGGTTGATTCACGAATCACAATTTCAATTTCGACAGTTATCTTGCAAAATCAATAGGTTCTGATTCTCACATCTTGCTGTTTCACACAAAGCCTTGAGCATACCTAATGAATTCTATGAGTGTGGAATGATGGGTCTAAATCTTACAATCGATTTCAGGTAAACCACAATAGTAGGAGTATTGCAGTTGATTCAAGAATTTAAATAAAACTCACAGAAACAATTGCATACCATTGGAGGATGAATTTCCATTAAATATCGTAACTGGATTGGATAAGCTCAACTCCTTGATCTCTTTAGCTAATAATCGAACCTGAACGAAAGCCATATTATGAGAGCACGAAGAGATGATTTTCTAAGCTCATCAGAAAACTCGATCAATCTTAATTCCCAACCAAGAGCCGGCTTGATTGCATGTAGATGGTAAACCAAAAAAAGTCCATAGGTACCAGATTGAACAACTGCATGAATGTAGAAGCTGAAAAAAATAAAGGAAAGGATCTTTTTCGCCATGTGTTGCGACATATATGGAAAATTAAATCAAAGTAACATTTTCAATTCTTAGGGAGCTGCCGCACATACTTCCACTGTTCCAGACATAATGATAAAGCAACCTAACAAGCATCACTATTCCAAAGCTACAGCACATGCTTCTCCATGCTTAGTCATCGAGAAATTTACAAAGGTTATCAGTTTAACTCTAATATGATCTTCGTTTGACTCGTAAGATCATATGGATCTCAGTATCTAACCAAAATTAATGAAGTGGGATCTATCATAGCAGGACTGTGATTCGGATCGCGATGCCGACCAATCCACATAGATGTAAAGTTTCACGCTTATTATATAACAGAAACAACTCAAAACTCCACTTACAGCTGAAAAAACTATGACATTGTTATCTGGACCAGGAAGATGTTAATAACATGTAATACCCATGTGAAGACAGAATGTTTTTCTTTGGAGCGAAAGTAGATTTCCCAGACTATTAAGGTTAAATTTCCAAGCAAACAGAAACTGCTAAAAACAAAATGATACTGGTAAATCAGATAAAAGCTCTACTACGTACTTGAGTGGCTAAGAGAGCTGCATCATACTTTCCAGGTGATGTTTCAGCTTCATTTAATCTTTGTATCAACTCTTGAATCTGTGAAATAACATCAGACAAATGCCCACTCCTCAAGATGATAGATCCAGTTAAACCTGTTCAAACCCAAATATTTCAAGTAACTTGTAGGTTAATTTTTCAATTGTCAAAAACTTTGATGGATACTATAATACAACCAATGCCAATCAAGTAGCAGGTTAGATGACTGCTGCAAGTCATTTCTTTCAGATGGAAAATGCTAACTATTGATACATACATTTTAATCATTATAAATCAAATATAATACTTCCACACATACAATAGCCATTATAGCATAAGGGTGAAGTTTAGGATTATTAACACAGGAGCAAAATTCAGAGACAATATGAAAGGTCCAAATTAACAGCCACCAGTGAGTTATATAGGTTTTAACTTAAATTAAAAAATTAATTAATCAGTACACAAACTTCGAAACAAAAAATACAAAAAAAAGAACGAAAATTTACACGATGTAATGATAAATAAGTTCCAGTTCATTTGCAAAAGACAATAATAATAATAACAATAATAAATTCCCTGTCGATTCTTTAGGTCCAACATAGAAGCAGTAGAAATGACCTCGGATCCATATACTCGCAAAATTCCTCACAAGAAAAGAAATACGCACCAAACCCAAATTTAAATTCCAAGGGGCGCGCAGGCGCACAAGTTCAAAACAGTAACAGTAACTTTATAAAAATCAATCATCTCAATGCATAGAAATAAGCTAATCTACTCCAAGCTCCACTAAATCTGGCGACTTTATTGGAAAAATGATAATAATAGGGTCAATTAATCGTTAATCACGAAAAAAAATAGACGTAGATGGAGGAAGAGTAACCTGCTCCGACGATAACAAGGACTTTAGAGGCGGCAACGCCGGTCTGCATCGCCATTTTGTCCACAGTTCAAACCTTTGTGTTTTCTTCTTTCAACTATCGCGAACGTGGAAAGGAAAAGTACAGCTGATTCTAAATTGCACCGTAGTCCCTAAACTTTGGACAAATTTATCATAGATCGGTTGAAAGTTGAAACCGGTTAAAAGAACGGGAGTTTCGGTTTATCTTGATTCGATTTAAATGGTTTTGTTTAGAGTGGTTCGATTACATTTGGCTCATTTTATTTTCAAAATTGGACCCATCGTTTTAAGTAGGGATAATTGGATTAAATTCATTATCACCATTGTTTTATTAAAATTTAAGTCCCTATACTATT
This sequence comes from Dorcoceras hygrometricum, assembly GCA_001598015.1. Lineage (NCBI taxonomy): Eukaryota > Viridiplantae > Streptophyta > Magnoliopsida > Lamiales > Gesneriaceae > Dorcoceras > Dorcoceras hygrometricum. The sequence goes on from KV006675.1 coordinate 73,117, forward strand.
CATTTATTCTGCCCTCTATGACTCAATTTAATTAGTTTAACTCCCTAGTATTGCATATTTTGCTATAATGCCCTCATATAACTGTAAAATACCCGCTCTGTCACGTGAAATATATTTCACTATTTGGGAATCAAATTTTAGTGAAATTTAAAATATATTTAAATATGTCACTTTTTCCTATATAACTGAAAATATAAAATATGTAACTGAAAATATATTTAAATATATTTAAATGTTTTAATTTTCCAAAATACTTTTATATTTATTTATCTAATAATATAATTATATCCAATATAAAAAATTTAATAATTTCATGTGAGTCCAATATAAATTTATTTGAATAATCAATTATATTTAAATATGTCACTTTTTTCTATAATTAATAATGAAACATCCCTATATTGTTATTAAATCTATCTTGACATTATGCACGTTTTAGGTTAAATTAAGTAGATGTTCTCGAACACAATTTAGAAATGTGATGAAAGTTGAATTGCCAAAGCTTGGTGATAAGCCGTGTGAAAGGATTTCCAACACACCACTTGCAGAATGGCCGAGTATGCCAAAGTTAGCCATTTTGTAGTACCGGAATTGATTTCATTTTGAAAAGATTCCATCCAGTAGACAGTTCATTTTGTACTGTGGTCAATATCACAGTTTCTTTAACTGCTAATAATTTTTTCAGCTATTTTAGGTTGTCTGTAGTTGGTTATTCAGTGTTGTTTGTCCAATTTTTTCTATGATGTAATTGCGGTGTCTAGTTTGTTCGTGTTGAGGATGAATGTTAATATATCTATATGTTCTCTGACGCCATTGGTGATAAGCAGCGTGAAAGGATTTTCAACACACCACTGGCAGAATGGTCGAGTATGCCAAAGTTAGTCATTTTTAGTACCATAATTGATTTCATTTTGAAAATTCTCTGATGTAATCAAATTTTGCCCAGCCAATAAGCTATCACCATGTCAGACCATCAGGTCGGGAGATTGGGAGGTATGTCCTCGAGGAGTAAGCTGAGTGAGATCTGCTAGAACTAAAATAGGAGGAAACTGCTTGGACAAGTCACTAGCAGGGAGGTATCACCAGGTCTAGACCATGGCACGGTATAGCTCGAGGAATAGGAGAGGGCACGCGGGAATCTGTTCTCGAGGGATGAACTGGAATGTCATTCCTCTAATGACCTGCGACCACAGACACTGGTCAAAGGACGTCGGGAGTTATCCCGACGAAGACCCTCCGATGCTTAAGTCAACTCGAGTGATCGAGAATATATAGATAGTGCAGAGAATAAGTTCGCTGAATGTGTGTAAAAATGAGAAATATGTGGGTATTTATAGGAGATCCAAGCGATTGCATGTGTATTATCTGGATAATCATGAGCCGGGGTGGGTTTTGCAGACATTGCGTGTACATTACCCTACCACATGTATGCATGGATGGGGTCTTGCAACTTTGTCGGTGCACGAATCATGAGTTATACAAGAGAGCCAAGTTGTTTGTGATGGGTCGCTATCAATGACAGACCTCTTGCCCCGAGGTCGCGTTAGCCAAGCTAGATGCACTACATTCCGAGGCCGAGGTGACCTGAAAGTATTGTTCGAGGTGCGTTGCGGGTGCCCATGGAGTGAATGCTTGGACCTTGATCCCGACGTGACATGTTTAATCGATGGAATGATCCCGAGGATCGAGGTGACTCAGGTGATGCCAAGACGGAAGGCCACCATTGACGTTTTAAGAGGAGATCTTTCCTCGGACCTTGAGGTGGAAATTATTAATGGTATCAGATTCCATCCAGTAGACAGTTCCTTTTGTTATGTGGTCAATATCAAAGTGTCTTTAACTGCTAATAATTTTTTCAGCTATTTTAGACTGCCTGTAGTTGGGTATTCAGTGTTGTTTGTCCAATTTTTTCTATCATGTAATTGTGGTGCCTAATTTGTCTGTGTTGAGGATGAATGTTAATATATTTTATTGTATTATATTCTTTATTTTATGGTTCAAGGTTGTGTAAAACTTAAATTATATGCCCCTGTATTTTATTTTTACAGTGTACTGATATTGTCATTGAATATCAATATGTATCTTGTTCATTATGAGATGATTATTGATGCATGTTATTATTGTTTTATCTTATAGTATTTTTTTTATGTTTTAAAGTTGTGTAGAAAAAAACGGAAGTGATGATACTGACGGGGGACGTCGAAAGACTAAGGAAAAATGTCTTTCTAGATGTTCTTTGACACAATTGTGATGAAAGTTGCGTGAAAGGATTTCCAACACAACACTGTCAGAATGGCCGAGTATGCCAAAGTTAGCCATTTTTCGTACTTGATTTGATTTCATTTTGAAAAGATTCCATCCAATAGACATTTACTTTTGTTCTGTAATCAATATCAAAGTGTCTTTAACTGCTAATAATTTTTTCAGCTATTTTAGGCTGTCCGTAGTTGTTTAGCTTATGGATCTGGATCTCAACTTAAGGTTAGATTTCCTTGATCAACATCTCAAAGAAAAACGGTCTATATTTGCAAAACTGATTGAGTTTGCTGATTAGGAGTCCAAAAAAGATGTAGTTGACTGTTAGATTTTTTATTTGTTTGCATATAATTGTGGTTTGTTTTAAGCTAGCAAACTAAGTCCATCAAAGTCTATTTCGATCGTACCTTGATGATTTTGATATATTCTTCAAATATTCTTATCGAATGCTGTATATAGGTTCTTGTCGAATGACATTGTAGATCATTTGGATATGGGTTACAAGAAAAGGAATTCGAGCAAAAAGTATGTTGATGGATGGCTTGCGGGTTTCGTGGTAAGATATTTTTGTTTGCTTTTATATTGTTTTCTGTAATTTTGTAGTTGAGTTTTATGAGCATGTGTCTATACTTTATAAATCTCGTTGTATACGTTATTTCCCAATCCTGTACAAGTGGGAAGATAGCCGGAGATAGAAACAGTAGCATGACTTCGTATATGGTGCTATTTGAATAAAGTGTATTTTCTTAACAGATCGAGTATCTAACTTTCCAAGGATTTCAAGAATCAAAGTCAACAAAATTAATTTATTAAAGTTTTTTTTAAACTATAATTGTTTCAAAAGTATTAGATAAATATTTATTTTATCATCATATTATTATATAAATATTGCTCAATAAAAAAACTTTTCTAAAAAATTATTGATATTTAGATTTTCATATGTTAATTTTTTAAAGAAAAAGCGTATATCTATATAATATTAAAATTTAACTTTCAACATGAACTTATTAAGTGTTATTTTGTTATCAATATATCTATATATATAAATGATTATTACTCAAATAAGTTTTGATAAAATGTAGCTATTTTTTATTCCAAAGCGAGAGTAAAAATTTTGATAAGTAATAAAAGGATGTTTCATCATTTATTGTAGAAAAAAATATGATCTATTTAATATAAAAGTGATTTTCGTAATAAGAATGTATTGAAAAACCACATGAAATCATTAACTTTTTTTTTTATGGAACCATACTTAAATTATGGTCTACAGAATTATAAAAACTAATTAAATATATTATTTTAGTTATTATACAAGTTAAGGGTTTTTTCACTGTTTAACGCATAAACTAAAAACATTTAACAAACTAATGTCATTCTGAAATATTTAATAAACTAATGCATTCCGCCGTCTCAGAATGCGGGACTATATTGAAAAAAAAAAAAACAATTCCTCAGTCACGCCGTCTGCGAAAGCCTTGCTGTTATGTGGATAACGTTGTTGGAAAGGTTTCAAGTTTTTCAGTCGTGGAAGATGATTGAGGCAAAAGGGTTATTGGGATAGAAATCGAAAGCTGCGTTGTATCTTAGCGTGGATAAGATTCAGCTGATTTGTTTTTAGGCCACTCATCCATCAACTGCCGGAGGGAAGGCTATCGATCATCGGTTCAAGGTAAAAGCAACGCCGCGGAACACTATCGATTCTTTACCAACCTTGTGCGGCTTGAATCACCCACTGATTCAATCAGCCTTTCGCAACACTCGTGTGTATATATTTAGTGATTTAAACTCACCAATGAGCCAACCAAACCCACGCACTCAAGCAATGTAAATGACACAACAGTTTACGGGCAATGCCCAACCTTTGAATTCACTATTACCACAATAGATTACAAAGGAAGACAAGGTTTGCACACAAAGAAGGCTCACACACTCGTGTCCCTCGCCCTTGTGCAACTCAAGGCATACATGTATACAAAAGACAAGGAACAATGCATGTAACTGCAAGTAACTACCGCCAGGTGTCGCAACAAGGCTTCTCCACGCGTCCAGCATGCTTCAGACCAGCCAACATCTGTCCCAACTGCCCAAAACATCTGAAAACTGACTTTACCCTCCTTGCCTTATCCAACACATCGGCCAGCACATTGCCCATGCATGCAGCAACCATGTTCAAGCACTTTCAGCACCATGCATTGAACTTCCTGCACTTGTTCCAATACATCCACTCAAATGTGCCATGTATTTGATGCATACTGTCCAACCGATTGTGCCTAAGTTATCCCACATAACTTAGTGCCAGGCACCAGCACTTCATGATGCGCCGCGCTCGTACCATGAACTAGTCCTTCCGCATAAAGGGGTAGCACCATCGTGTTCCAGCCTTGGGGAAGATCCTGCCCACATGAACTAGTTCATTCCCCCAATGAACTAGTCATGTCCGCCATCAAGGTTGAGGGTCTAATCATCGGTTGAGCTCTTGCTTATAGGGTTGATTAAATAATCACAACTTACTAATCCGAATTCCCGGTTTTAAGATTCACAGTCATATCCCCTCAGCTGTTTGGAGATAGAACACTGATTTTCTTGGGGATTTTTCTAGAAGATGCCATGGAGAGAATGGTACGTTGACACACCCTATCAACATTATCCATGTTTGGAATACATTCTAAAAGGAAATGAGAGGAAGTGTGTTAATACTTCATGCCATTGTTTAGTCCTATTTCAGTTAACCTGTATTTCTACCAAAGGAAACTTGATGTATGTTGAAAATAAGGGAATGCTACATTCTGTGAGTTTGAGGAAGAGAAGCTGAGCATTTGCTGGCCTTCAATGAAATTACAATTGCTAGATATCTGCAGAGGAACTTTGAGCATTTCCTCACCACAAGAAGTTGCTTGGGAAAATTTAGACTCCCTGAAATCTTCTTCATTGAAAGCCTGTCTCGCTTGAAGAATGCAGATCCACAAAACTTGCTCTTCTTAATCTCCGCTCCATTTTCTGAAGCCACAGTGTCTAAGCACCCAAGGTTATCCAAGCCCAGCAGACCAAAATCCATAAAGAATGAGAGCAACCAATATTACAATGAGCTAAAATGGATTAATGGGTCATGGGATTTGGAGACAAAAGCTTCGCTGGTAGGTCGAAACAACATTTTATGAAGTCTGCAAATAAAAGTCACGTCCTACGCATGGACGCGACATCGTTTTTTTTTTTAAAAAGTAAATAAGCAAGTCACGCCCTCTCAGCCGGCGTTACTTGCTTTTTCATAAAAAAAAAAATTATCACGCATTCGGAGAAGACGTTATAACTATTTTATCACGTCTACCATGAAGGCGTGATACATTAGATAAATTAAATCCTTCAGTTTTACGGTATTCGAAGGAAAAAGAAAAAAAACTATAAATGATGAAAAACCCTAAAATTAAATATTTCTGGAAAGTTTAATAAATTAAACTTGAATTTTGATTCTAAAAATAGTGGACTTTTGTAATATGATAAATGAGTATTTTATAGGTAAACTACGGCATTATAGTAAAATGAATGATGCTAAGAGTTAAAACAAATAAATGAATTTTGTAGAGACTGTAGAACAAAATAAATCATGTATAGACTAATTTTAATAAAAAAAACATTGGAGATAAGGATTTTGGTGTCTTTTACATATAAGAAGATAATTAAAAAGTCCATTTTCAAATTTGTAACAGGCTGACCACTTTCCATGGGTGTATGTTATCATGATAGTATATTATATTAAAAATAAGGTAGATCGGATCGACTATTCAGCGAAGATCCAACTATCGCTCTCGCTCTCGAAATTCGACGGATGACTGAATAGATTGTTACCTACATCATAAAATGAAGTCAAAAGCGTCATAAGATTTCTCTGCATGACACTCCAATACTCGAGGCGGCGTTCGCTCTAAAGTTCTAACAATTAAAAAGTTCAATAATATTCTTATGAAAATGTTTCTGATGTAACCGAATTCCGCCCAGCCAATGAGCTACCGCCACGCCAGGTTCGTCAGGTCGGGAGATGCACGAAATTTAGATAGGTAGGTCGGGTGACGCTTCTCCAACAATATCCTGCAAGCACAAAAGCCAGGTCAAAGGGCGTCGGAAGGTATCCCGACGAAGGTCCTCCGATGCTTAAGTTAGAATAATGGTTTTAGAGCAAAGAGTACGTATATAGGAGAAGAAATGAGGTGACTGAATGAATAAAAAGGAAGGATATACCTGGGTATTTATAGGTAAGCAGAGTTGTTGGATATACTTGTCCGGGCAATTATGAATTGTAGTGGGTCTGATATGTACTCTCACCTACCCTCTGAAGGTAGGGATGGTTTCTTCCGTATTTGTCAGCATATTCATTATAGATTTAAACAAGAGGGCCAAGTTGCTTATGTGGGATCGGATCATCACTCATTATGCTAATAGGTCGGGACAATATAACGAGACCCCGAGGTACCGTGTCCGACCAGTAAGATGTGCGCCCGACCTAGTAATGGTATGGTAGAGACTAGAGGGAGGGATGCTCTAGTATTACTTTTAAGAGAAGCTCTACCTCGGGACCCGAGCTGACAATTTAGTAGTATCAATAGTAACCCCCTCCTAAGGAGTCCTAAACGAAGAATTGAAGTGCAGGATTATGTGGAATTGAGGCCGGGACCCGATCTAAGACTTATGCTGTTTGACGAGAACCATGATCCACGCGCCTCTAAATCTCAACTCTTGACAGATACTTCATGAACGGCCCAGATGAAGCTCGATACTGTAGATAGATTTTGTGTTTTCTCAGAAAAACCATAATCCGGGTGAAGCTATTCTCAACGGTTGATAAATTTCAATCGGACAGTCAAAATTATTTCCAGCTCGGATTCCGAGGTGTCGTTAGAGTTCCCGAGGTAATCTAAGCCGTTTAATAAGATGAAGATCTAACGGTTGGAAATATCCATGAAATTCCTATAAATGGGCGATTTTTTCCAGTCATTTCCACCTTTGCTCTTGTTTTAGTGTCGAAACTCTGCCAAAACTTCTAGCTGCTCCCGAGCTATTTTTACGTCGCCCGACCTGTCGTAAGTTCTAATTAACCTTTTGCACAGATGTCTTCTCCCGATAGTAACTTTGTTAGAAGAGTATCAGAGTCCATAGATTGTTCTTCCCCTCCCGAGGTTAGTCATAGAGAAGATGAGATCCCGAGCACAATAGAGCTTCATAGGGCTAGACTTCTTAAAATCGACCAGGATGAGGCACGATTAGCTGCCCGAGGATGTACTTGGTATGAAATTAAGGCCTCCACCCTTAGGGAGTCGGATATCTCTTTTATTAAGGATAAGGCAGGGATATCTGAGGTGTACGAGGTGGTAATCCCCCATGTCCATGCCCGAGCTCACCGCCCCCCTGCTGGCTTCCATACTTTTTATGTAAATCAAATAGAGATGAGCCTGAGGTTTCCCATTCCTAAATTCATTACTAGCTTATGCGATTACCTCGAGGTCAGCCCTAGCCAGCTTACCCCAAACTCTTTTAGCTCCTTGCTCTCCTTAGGGATTTTGCTAAAGTTTTTTAGGATCCCTCTCTCGACCTACACCTTAATGCGACTGATTTAAATTAAGAGGTTAGGTCCTGGGAAGTTTTATATTTCGAACAAGTGTATAAGCGGTAACCCGAGCTCACACAAAGGGTGGATGAGCAGATATTTTTTTATTAAGCGTATTTCGAGTCGGGAGAATTCGTGGGGTTGCAACATGTCATGGCGAGATAACCCCCATACCCTGCTTCCTCCGACTCCCGAGCAGGCACCCGACCTAACCCATTTTCTCGAGGTCATGAGAGAAAAGTGTTTTAATGCACAGGAGTTGATTGAGGAAGACCTTCTGTGCTACTTTAGATTTAGTTGGAAAAATGTTCAACTGGTCGGGGATCTAGGTATCTCTATTGCCTTTTCATAGTCGCTACTAGTTCTGAAATCTGATTTGTTAATTTGCACTCTTTATTTGTAGGTGAAAGGATGTCGAAAGCCGAGATGATGAAAGCTTTGAAAGAGAAGAAAGCCGACCCGGAAGGAACCTACCTCTCTCTAAGCAAGGGGAAGAGGAAAGCCTCATGAGGAAGGAGGAGAGAGGCGTAAGAAACGCCATCATGAGAAGAAAACCAAAGAGCCAGCTTGGGAAACACTTTTTGGAGGCCCGACGAGTGAGCCATCAGTTATGGAGGGCAAGACTTCCGAGCAAAAAACTACTGAATCAACTTACGTGCTTCTGGATACTTCGGCCATCTCTTTTGTGGCCAAGCCCTCCGGCTTAGTTTCACTAGATTTCACCCGCCGCCTGATTCCTGACCAGGATTTTGACCTGGTGAAGAGTGTTCCCGACCTGGCGGCCCTTGAAGCCGCAAGCCTTCATTTTATGTAGGTGTATGCTGGCTTGATCTCTCTATTTACTGATTTCTGATGTTTATGCTAATTACTATGTCTGCGTAGGCCTTAGTGTGGAATGGCGAGGTGGCCAATCGCCTCCTCCAAGCACGGGATGAAGTTACTATGACCCCACGCTCCATGGATGGGATGTATTGTCCTCCTCCGAGCACGGGATGAAGTTACTATGACCCCACGCTCCATGGATGGGATGCTCACTTGTCATGATGGCTTAATGAAACAGCTTGAGGAGATGCGGCCATCAGCGACAAGGAAAAAGAATCAATGAGGCTCGAGCTAGAAACCTCCCGAGCTCAAGCTCTTCATTTTGAGGAGGAGAACAAGGCCCTCCATACCGAGGTGGAGAAATTGAAGGGGGAGGCAGAAAATTCTTGCAGTCTAAGGAATTCAAGATTCAGTGTTCAGGGAAGGCCTTAGCCTTCTTTGAAAAGGGTTCGATGGGTGCTTGGCACAGTTTAGGGCGAATGTTATTCTGAAGAAGAGAACCCATGCCCCTTCCTTGATGTTGAGCGAGCTCTGGCAGATATGTCTGACGATGAAGATTCAGAAGAAGGTAGCTTGGGTCGGGACGAGGCTCCTCCAGCTTGATGTCTTTATGCTTCGCTCTTTATGTACTTCGATCTTTATGTATTTATGTTCAAAGCTTAGTGGAATCAATCATTTCTCTTCTATTTTACTTCGGGCATGACTGCGTATGAATGAGCTATTCCGAACAACTTGAAATTAAGTTAATCGTAAAAGCCGAATAAATTTTTCTCGAAGTAACTTCGAACCTTGCGACAAGATTTGTTTTAAGTGTAGTAGAGTCATACTCGAGGTAAGTACCTTCGTTAGTGCGATGCGATAAATAGATTGAGTTCGCATGCTTACGAAGAGCTAGATTTAGGTGTCGAGCTTGGTAGTGCTTAGTGTCAGCGAGATTTAGGCTTGTATACCGAGCTGGTCGAGCTTAGTGTCAACGATAGTTGGGCTTAGTGCCAACGATAGTTGGGCTTAGTGTGCCGAGCTGGTCGGGCTTAGTGCCAACGGGAGTTGGGCTTAGTGTGTCGAGCTGGTTGGGCTTAATGCTAATGATAGTTGGGCTTAGTGTGCCGAGCTGGTCGGACTTAATGCCAAAGTTAGTTGGACTTAGTGTGTCGAGCTGGTCCGGCTTAATGCCAACGATAGTTGGGCTTAGTGTGTCGAGCTGGTCCGGCTTAATGCCAACGATAGTTGGGCTTAGTGTGCCGCGCTGGTCGGGCTTATGTGCTCAGGTGGGGCTGCCACCCGAGGAGATGCCAATGTAGGATTGGGCTTTTATGCGTAATCGATTCTATCATGCTTTTTATAGGGGAAACTTTTCTTTATTCGGAAAATAAGTCTTTTTACAAGGGCAGAACTTAAGAGTAATAGCGTCGGTCTCTGAGTTCTTTTTCCTGATTCATCCTCTAGATAATAGGCGGCGATGCCTGCTTTGCCCACAATTTTGAATGGTCATTCATATTTGGGATCGAGCTTACCTCTGTCTCCTTGTTATTGAATCTTTTTCCAAACCAGGTCTCCTACTTCATACCTCCGAGTTCGGACTCTTTTGTTATAGGCCTGGATCATTCTCCTTTGATAAGCTAATAATCGTACCTCGGCCCTGGCTCTTCTTTCTTCTAGATGGTCTAGTTCAAGACTTCGGAGTTCACCATTGTCTTCGCTATACCGTGTCACCCTGAGGCTATCTTGACCAATTTCAGCAGGTAGGAGGGCTTCAGTCTCATAAACCATGCAATAAGGTGTTTCTCTGGTGCCTGTTCGGGAAGTAGTTCGGTAGGCCCACAATACACTGGGTAGTTCATCTACCCACTTTCCTTTGGTTGAGCCTAGTCGTGTCTTGAGAGCTTGCACAATAGATCGATTAGTGACCTCAACCTGCCCATTACTCTGAGGGTAAGACACCGAAGTAAAAATTTGTTCAATCTTCATCTCTTCACACCACACCCGTACTTTTGATCCGCAAAATTGCCTTCCGTTATCTGATATAAGTCTTCGAGGAATTCCGAAGCGACAGACGATGTTCTTACATAAGAATTTTAAAACTTCCGCTTCAGATATCTTAGCTAGTGGCTCGGCCTCCCAATACACTGGGTAGTTCATCTACCCACTTTCCTTTGGTTGAGCCTAGTCGTGTCTTGAGAGCTTGCACAATAGATCGATTAGTGACCTCAACCTGCCCATTACTCTGAGGGTAAGACACCGAAGTAAAAATTTGTTCAATCTTCATCTCTTCACACCACACCCGTACTTTTGATCCGCAAAATTGCCTTCCGTTATCTGATATAAGTCTTCGAGGAATTCCGAAGCGACAGACGATGTTCTTACATAAGAATTTTAAAACTTCCGCTTCAGATATCTTAGCTAGTGGCTCGGCCTCCACCCACTTGGAAAAGTAATCTATCGCCACCAATAAGAACTTCCTCCGTCCTCCTGCTGGGGGAAAAGGTCCTACAATATCGATACTCCACTGATCGAAGGGACATGATGAGAGGACCGACCTTAACAGTTCGGCGGGCTGTTTTTGAAAATTGGCATGTATTTGGCAATCACGACAAGTTCGAACTAGATCTAAAGCATTCTTTTGCATAGTGGGCCAGAAAAAACCTGCAAGGAGAGCCTTCCTAGCCAGGGCCATACTCCCGAGGTGGTTCCCACAACATCCTTAGTGAATTTATCTCACCACATACCTAGCTTCCTCAGGACCTAAACATTTCAGGAGTGGTTGGAAAAGGATCTTTTGTACAACTTACCATTTAATAGCACAAAACGGAGAGCCCGTCGCTTGACTTGTCGGGCCTTTCGGGGATCCTCGGGTAAAACTTGATGAGTGATATATTCATAGATTTCATACCGCCAATCCGAGGTGGACATGTTCTCGGGATTTGCCTCGACCTGATAAATTTGTGATATCAGCTCTTTTACCTGTATTTTGCTTCCCGAGGCTATCTTTAGAGAACTGGCCATCCGAGCCAACCTGTCTGCCTTTTCATTACGCTCCCGAGGTATGTGCTCCAAGACTACCTCAGAGAAGGTCTCCATTAGTTTACTCAGTGCCTCCGCATACTTCACCATTTTTTCATTCTTTATTTCAAATTTCCCATTGCTCTGCTGAACCACCAACTGGGATTCTGAATAGAGCACTACTCAAGCTATTCCCATATTCTTGGCTGTTCGGAGACCGACGAGTAAGGTCTCATACTCCGCTTCATTGTTGGAGGCCTTAAAATCAAGAGTGATTGACAATCTCGTTTCTTCCCCCCAGGGGATACCAGGACTACCCCGACGCCACTTCCAGTTAAGCAAGAAGACCCATCCACATAGACTTTCCACCTTTTCTCTTGCTCGAGGTGCACTGCCTCTGCCAAGAAATCTGCTAACGCCTGTGATTTTATCGCTGCCCGAGGCTTGAAATGTATATCATATTCACTAAGCTCAGTAACCCATTTAACAAGTCTCCCTGAGGCGTCTGGATGAGAAACAATCTGCCCTAATGCACTGTTAGTGAGCACAGTGATTGGGTGAGATAAGAAATAAGGCCTGAGGCACCGAGCTATGATGGCCAAGGCCAGGGCCAACTTCTCCTATGTGGTATAATTCAGTTCAGACCCTTTCAGAGCATGACTCACAAAGTATACGGGCTGATGCATCTGCCCCTCCTCTCGCACTAGCACCGAGCTGGATGCTTGTGGGGGTGACGGAAAGATATACAATAACGGTTCCCAGGGATCCGATTTATTAAGAACTGGTAACTCCCTCAGATATGCTTTCAACTCTTGAAATGCCTTCTCGCTATGCTCATTCCATTCAAAATGTTTTACCTTACGGAGTATCTTGAAGAAAGGAAGACTCCGATCGACCGACCTTGAAATGAATCGGGAGAGGGCAATGATCATCCCTGTCAACCTCTGAACCTCTTGAATGTTTCGAGGAGCGCATTGAAGCAAGAGCTTGTACCTTCTTCGGGTTAGCATCAATTCCTCTATGAGTAACCATGTATCCCAAGAATTTTCCAGTTCGGGCTTCGAACACACACTTGTCGGGGTTCAACTTAATCTAATAACTCCTTAGAGTATTGAAAGTCTCCTCTACATAGGATATAAAGTCCTTCTCATCCTGAGACTTTACCAATATGTCGTCGACATAAAACTCAACATTTATCCCGATCTGGTTCTTGAACACTTTGTCCATCAGCCTCTGATAAGTTTCCCCTGCATTCTTAACTCCAAAGGGCATAACAACATAGCAAAATATTCCATCTGCTGTAATAAAACTGACCTTGCGCTGATCCTCCCCAGCCAGTGGAATTTGATGATATCCCTGATAGGCATCCAGGAAACTAAGCAGTTCATGACCCGAGGTGGAGTCAACGAGTTGATCAATTCTAGGAAATGGATAACAGTCTCTGGGGCAAGCTTTGTTCAAATCCCGGAAGTCCACACACATCCTTCACTTTCCTGTAGCCTTCAGCACTAACACCACATTAGATAGCCATGTGGGAAAGTGTACCTCTCGTAAATGACTGGCCTGCAACAGATCCCCGACCTGACTCTTTATCACTGCGTCTTTCTCGGGACCGAAGTATCTCCTCTTTTGAATAACTGGTCGGGAGCTCAGGGAGACATTCAATCGATGCTCCATTACTTCGCGGCTGACCCCTTTCAAGTCGGCAGGGGACCATGCAAACACATCCTTGTTCATCTCCAAACATTGAATCAACTGCGCACGTACTTCCTTTGAAAGAGTCTTGGTTACTTTTACAACCCCAATTGGGGGAATGAGGACTACCTCTTCCTCCTCATCCTCGGTTGCTAGCTGAAGATCTTCATCGACCACATTCACACTCCTGTCTACCCGAGCTCCTGGGTGATCATGAGCCCGAGCTTTGGCAACTTTCTGTTTGACTCTAACTTCTTCCACGTAACATTTTCGTACCATTATTTGATCCCCCACTACTTCACCCACAACATCTCCTACTGGGAATTTAATCTTTTGATGCAAATCCGAGGCCACGGCCATGAAAGCAGCCATAGCCGGCCTTCCCAATATAACATTATAAGAAGAGGGTACGTCTACCACTGTGAACTCCACAACTCTGGTCTTCCTCTGATTTCCCATCCCCAACGAAAGAGGTAGATGAACTATCCCCACTGGTTGCAAGGAATGCCCTGTGAACCAAGACAGTGGTGATGTACAGATTCCATGCGATACTCTCCCAAATCCATTTGGTCTACAGCCCCCTTGAAAAATACATTAACTGAGCTTCCTGAGTCAACAAATATACGGGCCACCTCATAATTCGCGATCATGGCTCGGATGACTAGAGCATCATTATGCGTTTCAACATCTACTGGCAGGTCTTCAGGTCCAAAAGATAAGGTGGGCCCTGAATGCCTCTTTTCTACCTCCATGGTCTCCATTCACCGAGATCTTTCTTTCCTTGCCCGATTAGGATCGCCATCAGTGGACCCTCCTGATATCATTTTAATAAAGCCCCGAGGCTGAGGTGATTGCTGCCTATGTGGGGGAAGGCTTGACCTTCCACCCTGAGGTGTGTTCCCCCGACCAGACTTCCTATCACTTTGCTGCCAGCGTTATTCCTCCCGAGGCCTCTTCTCCACTTGATGCGGTCTATTCCCGACCAATACTGCCCGTACATCGGGATTATTTTGGATGATTTGCTCCAATTCCTGTTCTAGGTGCCGACATTCTGAAGTAGTGTGACCATAATCCCTGTGAAAAATGCAGAACCTGTATGATTTTGGATTCCTCGGGGCCCCATCACTTCCCCGAGGTCGATGCACTATCTTCCTCTCATCACAAATTTCCAAAGCCCTTGCTTTACCCACTCTCAAAGGTGTCCTGGAAACCAACTGTCCCAACATCAGAGGAGCTTCCTGCCTAGATGATCTTGGCTGAGTCTTCTCCATCCTAAAATCCCTGCCAGGCCGAGATTGAACTCTCTGCTCGCTCTTCCTAGTAGACTGTATTTCTTCCACATTGACGTATTTCTCAGCCTTGGTGAGGAGTTCATCAAATATCTTAGGAGGTTTATTAACCAGGGACCTGAAGAAGTCACCCCCTCGCAATCCTTGGGTGAAGGACCCGATCAACAAGTCCGGGGTGGCGGATGGTACCTCAATGATGGTTCTATTGAAACACCTGATGTATTCCCGAAGGATCTCTTGATCCTTCTGTTTCACTGTAAACAGATTGAACATCGTCATTGGTTGCTTTTTGCTGCTAGCGAACTGATGAAGGAACGCCTGACTGAAATCTCAAAAACACTTGATACTCCCTATTGGCAAGAGATTAAACCATAGTTGTGCAAATCGGACAAACATGGTGAGAAAATCCCTACACTTAATGGGGTCAGCATACTGGTGGAGGAGGGCGGCGTTTTCAAAACGAGACAAATGCTCCTCGGTATCTCCCATCCGGTCATACTCTCCTACGTTTGGAAATTTGAAGTGCTGAGGTAACTCCACAGCCAGCACTTCAGTAGAGAAGGGCACCTCCCGAGCAGTTGGTTGAGGAGTTTCTGCAACCCTCGCCTCCCTCAATCGGGCAACTTCTTCTCGAAGTCCTCTAATCTCTTCAGCCTGTTGGTCAGGTTGGGGATTTGCTCCAGGCCGACTAGTCATGATTTGTTCTACTGTGGCCGTCACCAACTGAGCTATCTGGGTGGCTGTAATCTGAGGATTCTCACATCCTTGAGAGAGATTCTCAGTGCGACTTGTTTCTCCCGTTTCCTGAAGTCTACTTCTTCTAGGCGGCATCTTATCTTCTTTTCTCTCTCGTTTCCCACAGACGGCGCCAATTGATGTAGCCGAATTCCGTCCAGTCAATGAGCTACCGCCACGCCAGGTTCGTCAGGTCGGGAGATGCACGAAATTTAGATAGGTAGGTCTGGTGACGCTTCGCCAGCAATATCCTGAAAGCACAAAAGCTAGGTCAAAGAGCGTCGGGAGGTATCCCGATGAATGCCCTCCGATGCTTAAGTTAGAATAAGGGTTTTAGAGCAAAGAGTACGTATATAGGAGAAGAAATGAGGTGACTGAATGAATAAAAAGGAAGGATATACCTGGATATTTATAGGTAAGCAGAGTGGTTGGATATACTTGTCCGGGAAATTATGAATTGTAGTGGGTCTGACATGTACTCTCACCTACCCTCTGAAGTTAGGTATGTCTTCTTCCGTATTTGTTAGTATATTAATTATAGATTTAACCAAGAGGGCCAAGTTGCTTATGTGGGGTCGGATCATCACTAATTATGCTAATAGGTCGGGACAATATAACGAGACCCCGAGGTACCGTGTCCGACCAGTAAGATGCACGCCCGACCTAGTAATGGTATGGTAGAGACAAGAGGGAGGGCTGCTCTAGTATTACTTCTAAGAGAAGCTCTACCTCGGGACCCGAGCTGACAATTTAGTAGTATCAGTATCTTTCATTTTAGCTTTTAAGAATTTCATGGGCCTGAACTCTCAACTCAGCCGGATATCTTTACAATTCAATGACTATATTGTCTCTTACTTTAGTAGGGTAACAACCGGATATCACCCACTTCCCCACACCACGAATATCTTGCAGCCGAATATCTTTACAATTTTCTGAGGGTTGGGTCATGGGAGGCGGCGGTGGGGAGCCGAAAGGGTGGGGACGGCATTGGGATGTTGCCCTGCCGTTGCGGGGATGGAGATGCACTGCGGGACGTGGCGGTGGAGTGATCTGGATCTGGTGGGTCGTGGCAGGATACGAATCGGTGTCGGTGTTGCACGGCAGAGATTTGTTGTCGTTTTTCACGGCGGCGAGGCGAAGGAGGAGCTCCAGGAGATGATAGTGCGCTGCGCTCGGTGTGGGTTTGGTTGAGATTTGGGCTGTGGAAGGTGGCGCTGTGCTTGGTGTGGCTCTGGTGGAGATTTGGGATGTGGAAGGCGGCTGCAGCTAAGGCCGCGGGATTCAGCGACGGTGTCGGCGAAGAAGCCGGAGGCAGCGATGGTGGCCGTGGCTTGTGGTTGTATGGGGTGGAGATCTATGAAAGATCTAGGCCGGGTTCTTCACGGTCGGGGGGTGGAGGTGTACATGAGGGGTGGCAGAATGGGACGATGGTTCCTGTCTTCGTCTGTTTTGTTCGTTAGAACTTTTTTTATGAGATAGTTGATCATAGGCTTCTACTTCATGCTAGTATTTTTTGTGCTATGATTTTCATTCCGTGTTTCTCCCTTTTTCTTTGTTTATTTATTTATATATACTGCATGTTGTGTTCTTTTCTCGTTGACTACTATATTTATATTTTCTGAAACTTCGGGGAAAACAATAGATATGGTTGATGTTTGAGCTCTTCAGAATGGAGCAGGTTGACGGATTGCAGGCGTAGCTCCTTGGGTCAGGCCGTGAAGGAAACATGTGGCGTAGGATCACCAGGGTCGACGGATTGCAGACGTAGCTCTCCTCAGCCTCATAAACATCAAGTACACCCGGTAAGAGTACGAGCGATAAAAGAATCTGGAGATGCTTCTAGGCATTTGGGTGATGAAGACATTCAAAAAAACTTGAAGATAGGTCGTGAAGGGGAGATTGGGGTACTTCACAATTTTTCGAGGGGTGGCCATCTTTTCATAGAGGGGCCAACCGTCGAAATAATGCTGGCTCATTATAGGACTTGAGTGGCCCAGATTTGGGTTGGAAAAATGGAAAAAACTATTATTGGAGATCATGACGCAATACATCTTCGGCCACAACCAACTGAATCACCGACCCATTATCTTGCTTGAAATGCTTGTTAGGTATTGTATTATGTCGTCGGTATGTTATGGCCCGTTCTTGATTGTTTCTTTTTTAACTATATGTGCATTGCTCTTGACATGTTTGCAATTTTTGGCATTGGGAAAATGCTTTTCAGTTCCGAGAGGAGAGGTCCAGGAATGCTAAAACTAAACTCCATGAGGAAATGCCTACGCTTCACGAGGAGTTCTTGAAGTTGCAAAATGATTGAGGAGTCCAATAGCAGTGATGTCTTGCACATGGATCTTGAGGAGAAGTCGAGATATCTTGCACCAAGAGCTACAGAAACTTGAGGAAAAATATACTTTATAGTTAACAACGAAAGAGCACTTATTCCAATTCAGCGGTGAGGAAGACTCTATTGACGAGCACCGATGAGAAGGCTATCGAGCCCCGTCGTCTTTTAGAGATGAAGTGCTTCAGCATGCTTTGACCATTCACGACCAGCTTGTGGTTGACTGTGGGCTCAATTGCAAGGACTAAGCTAGTACTTTGATGATGAGAAGATGTTAGATGCGCCAACATCCCACTTGAGGGGCCTCAGCCTTCGAGACTATTGGTGGTTTATTTTTATATTGTAGTGTGACGGATTATAGTACATAGGATTGTTATCACTTGGATTTGTAATAACCTAATGCTCCCAGAAGTTTACTTGGGAGTGGATCAGATTCCTAAGATTTTGTCTCACGGGAATCTTAAATCCACCTTATAGATGGTGAGGCATCATGGGACTTATTATGTTTTTCCATTATGACCTCTTACAGAGTCGTCAGCTATTTTGTTCTGATGGGGCTGGCCAGACCTCTTCCATTCTGTTGTCTTCCATTATTATTTGAGTCTTTGACGTTTAAATATGTAGAGCTTTTATTTGTGGAAATATTGTGTTACATACGCATATAGCTAAGAAAATATCTGGAGAAAACTTGCAAATTTTATTGAAAATATCACGATAAATTAACATGAAAGTAAAATGTATAAATAAAAAGAAATCAAAGTTGTCTATGTGCTGTTCTATGAATAAAATTTCTTCAAGTTGTCAACATTCCATGGTCTAGGTAATATCTTCCCATCCAAGTTTTGGAGCCGATAAGTTCCCAATTTGACGATTTATACCACCTTGTAGGGAACTTCCCATTTTGGATCCAGTTTGTCTACTAGCTTCAGGATGTTAGCTCTTCTCAAGACAAGATATCCTACTTGAAAATTTCTTGGTATGACTATCATTATATGCGCGAGCCATACAATTTTGGTATCTTTCAGCTCGAGTTGCTGCTTCATCCTGCAATTCTTCTATGAGGTCCAAAGAAACTCAGAGAGCTAGATCGTTCTTAGATAGAGCATATTGTTTCACTCTCCATGATTGTTACTCTATTTTTTCAGGCGTGACAACTTCAATCCAATATGATAGGTTGAAGGGAGACTCTCTTATTGATGTTTGTGGGGTGGTTCATGTTAGAGTAGGTGCCCAGCTAGCCAACTGTTGGTAGTGATCTTGTTGACTCTACTATAAAAATGATCTTTATTCATATAATTTACGTTTACATGACATTCTTTATCTTCGTTTTTATTGCATAAAATTGTTGGATAAAGACCTTGAATGCACTATAGTGCATGTTAGATGTGATAGTAGATTTGATGGCTATCATGAAACACATCTAATAGTCAATGTATGTTCTAAATGAGTTCCTAGTCGATTGGACCGTCCAAAAGAGGATAAGGGTCACCCGAGCTTGAGACTAGCATCTGCTATGCAAAGTATCACGTTTATTGGTAGGGAACATTGAGATGTTCAGAGCATGCATATGAATAGTTACCTAGTGATCTATCGAACTATCCTCGTTTGGAATTTCCAAGTGGTTATTATTTATCGTGTGGATTAAGTCCGAGGTCTTGGTTGTACAGATTAGTCCTCATTGCTCAAAACATCATTGAGACTCTACATGCTAGTCACGTCACTTTGACTCGTTTATCGACTCCATGAGGGTCATCAAGTGGCGATGTTGGACGCATGTAAGAGTCAATGCTGAGGATTCACCGCTCGCCTTGGTACGTGGATATCCTATGCTATCTAAGGAGATAATAGTGTAACAAATATTTTTCCAGAGTACTAGATATACTTTAGGTAAATGAGTTTACCTAGTATCATATGCGATGTCACTATTTGATCTCTAAGATGTATGCATGGCTATCGATTCTATAGCAACTCTCGATTTTGCGCAACGACTGAAATTCCAAATTCGACCAGTCCAAGCTACAGTACCGTTGACCCGCGTTGACTTTGCTACAGTAACCTGCTGCTGACCGATTTCATCAAATTCGCTTCGTCTGGTTCCAACCACTTTCAACGATGCAAAGTTCTCAAACACACAACACTTCAGAAGAAATCCGAGCTCATAATCAAGCTTTATCAAAATCTATCATCTGGACCTTCAATTTACTAAATCTCGATGTAATAATTTCGGGCATTACATTTCTCCCCCTCTAAAATTTGAGTTCGTCCTCGAACTCATCAACAGTTTCACGAAGTAACAGAAATGGATTACCACTGACCTCATTGGAACAAAGATGGAAATCTTTGCCTCATATCATCTTCCACCTCCCATGTTGCTTCTTCAACTCCGTGTCGATTCCATTGAATCTTCACCAATGGAATGGTTTTCACTCGGAGCTGTTTATTCTTTCGATCAAGTATCTGAATCGGTTGTTCAAAATAACTCAAAGTTTCATCAAGTTCAGCTTCATCAACAGGAATAACAATGATACATCTGGTATAGTACTTTCGTAGCATAGATACGTGGAAAACATCATGTATACCAGATAGAGAGGGAGGTAATGCAAGTCGAGAGGCAAGGTCACCTATCTTTCATAATTTCATAAGGCCCAATAAATCTTGGAGACAATTTCCCTCGTTTACAAAATCTGATTGTACCCCTGAAAGGAGAAATTTTCAAGAATCCTCTGTCCCCTGTTTCAAAACACAACGGTCGACGTCTGATATTTTCATACCTCGCTTGCCTATGCTGTGCTATTTTCATTCGCTGCTGAATCAATTTCACTTTCTCAGTCATTTTCCTAATCACATCTGGTCCCAATTCAGGCACCTCCGATACATCATCCCAGTATAAGGGTGAACGACATTTTCTCCCATACAACGATTCAAATGGAGCCATCTCACTACTGGTTTGATAGCTGTTGTTGTATGAGAATTATACCAATGGTACTGAATCTTGCCACGAAATACCAAAATCCAGCACTACTGCTTTAAGCATATCCTCAAGAATTTGAATTGTTCTTTCAGACTGTCCATCGGTTTGAGGATGATAAGCAGTGCTTAGATGCAATTTTGTACCCAGAGCCTATTGCAAACTACTCCAAAACTGTGAAGTAAATCTGGGATTTCTATCAGAGACAATCGATTTTGGTATTCCATGAAGTCTTACCACTTCTCGAACATAAAGGTCTGCCATTTGATCATGTCGATAGGTCATTCGATTGGGAATAAAACATGCAGATTTTGTCAACCTATCGATAATCACCCAAATTGCATCACAACCTCGGGATGATTTTGGTAATTTCGTTACAAAGTCCATGGAAATGTGATCCCATTTCCATTTAGGAACTGATAGACTCTGTAATAAACCAGCGGGTTTCTTTCTTTCCGCTTTCTCCTGCTGGCAATTCAAACACTTTGAAACAAATTCAGCCACATCAGACTTCATTTGTTTCCACCAGTAGTGTTTCTTCAAATCATTATACATTGTCCTGCCACCAGGGTGAATGCTGAATTTACTTCGATGGGCTTCCCTCAAAATCTGATTTTTCAATTCCATAACTTCTGGGACAACAAGTCTGGTGTTCACATACAACACATCCTCGTTGCTAATGCGATACTCAGATTGGTGTCCAGATTTCACCATTTAAATAGATCTTTGGATATTCAGATCTCTCTTTTGCGCCTCTTTTTATACCTGCTGATAACAATCTCCCAGCAGGTGCCTTCTATTTCTTTCGCTAAAACCAGCAGCAACAACCCGTCGAAGCATTCACGAGAAAATATCTCAAAACGACACCGTTCCAACTAACTTAAACGACATCGTTGCGTTCTACCAGCTGGTACCAGATCTCTTCAAGCAAATACCAACGGCTGGTCACGCGAAATCAATCAAAATGACGACGCGTTAACTAATCCAAACGACATCGTAAAGGTTACGTCAGCATCGCTACCACCTGCTGGTTCTCCAGTCGCAACGCATTACTCACAACAACCCCTCGCTGTTGGTTCCATACGCAACACTCAAAATGCAGCGTTTCAACTTAACGAAACGACGTCGCTCCACTTCTACGACTGGTTTCCCAAACCCGCAGCTGATCACTCTACACTCACGCATCTGCTGATCCAGCAGTCAATCACTCAAAATGTTGACCAACAGGTGTCGCTCTCTCGATCACTATCGCGCTAAAAGCCAAGCCTGCCAGCAGCAAACTCTAAGATCGGCGCAACTGCTGGTTCCAAGAAACGACGGCGTTTTACTCTCGCACCATCAACTGCTGATCAGCTTTCACCAACAGGCGCTACTGCTGAATTGAAAGACATCAGCAAATTCACAAACTACTGGTATATCAACCAGATTCGGGCTATTCTTCTTCATATCTATTTCATACATCAGGAATCCCTCTGCTCCCTTCTGCAGCAGATTAGTCATAGAAATCCCAGAAATTAAAGGAATTCTAGCTCGTGATCCCTTACCATAGAATTTCAACTCATCAGTTTTCTCTGGTTTGAATCGAACCACTTTCTGGAAACAATCTACTGTTGCCCTGATTCTCGAGTGCCTTCTTTGTTGCCACCCACCAACTTTTCCCAATACCATGCAACTGGTGTATAATCAGTTTCATCCGACGATCATCGGCGTAATCAAGTGCTTCAAATAACTGTTCAATATCTTCTAACCAATTCTCACAGTCCATTAGCACTTTCTGTTCCTATCAAAGTCGGTGGTTTAAACGACTGGAATCATTTTACCAAAGTTTCCATCGGAGTAGCAGCGGCATTCAATACATCAGTCGACTACCCTTCTCTGTCTGTCTGTTAGTTGTTCTTCGAGGAGGCATATCTATAAATCAAACAGACTTGTTCATCATTTCTCATCAATCAATAACAAGTCAATATCAGTCCCTCCTCGGATTAGCATACATCAATGTACTGCTTTTCAAGAGATCGAGTTCTGATTCATGCTTCGTTCAATACATGCTATTTATTCTCTTCTCAAAGAGCATGTAATTCTCAAATCTTCTCGGCATAGTCTTACCAGTTCTTCACATAATCAGGTGATATAAATTCAAAAGCAGTAAGACATATACCACACAAGCATGCAATCAATTAATCACTCAGGAAGAACTCGATCTACCCCCACTCATCTAATTCAATGATATTAATGATGTAGTAGGCTCTGATACCACCTGTTGTGAGGCTCTTTGCCCACAATTAATCATCTAATATCAATCAGTGGGTGATTAATGTGAACTAAACAAGTTTATTAAATCCAATTTGGTTTATAAGAATTTTTTTTTCGTTTGTTTCAGCGGAAGCTTAAAGATATCAGAAACTTAAAGATTTCAGCTGGTATCGTAAAAGTTATTCATTTATAAGAATACTTCATTGTCCACAGTAGGTACAATCTACGTTACTAATATTCGTTTGATTCTTATGTACAAAAACAGACTTGAGCAACCTAAAACCAACTGTCCAAAAAATATAAACTATCAGCTGGTGTTCATTCTTCCTGCTGCTGACCCAGCGTCTAGGTATTGTCATGCACACATACAAAACAAACAACAGCCGGATAAACTCCGGTGAGAACATTTCTCAGTATAATCAACAGGCATAAATAATATCAATAAAACACATAACAGTCTATCAACTGAAATAAAATGCAATGCATGATTCTATCTCATCTCTTCGGGCCCAGAATTGATTCCATTTCAGTTCGATGCCATCAATATTCATATCCGATCTTGACATGAATATTCATCTATCGAAACCATCTCCGGCTTCAAAAATCAGGCCAACTCAGTCCTGGGCATTAGAATCAATTCAATTCTCTTCGATATGCAATCTCATGCAAATATAAAAGATCCACTACCTGTGATGGATCGACACATACAGAATTCAAGTTCTAAGTCAAGAACAAATATCAAGTATGTGATTTTCATCGGGAAAACTCAAGAAATATCCTTCTTGAGTATTCTAATTCCCTGACTCATGTCAAATTATACCTTCACTGTCCTCTGTTTCAAAGTACTTCACTCCAACTCTGTTTCAACACTTCCTGAGAACGTCACAATACAATATCTGTAATCAAGGTGTTCTCAGTATGTCGAATTCAATCTTATTTATATACAACGGTCTCTGTTTTTCTGCAGCATTTCCAACGTGTTCCATTCGAATTCCACGTGTCATGCTGAGTATTGATATCTCAGAACAGGATATACTCACACCGCTTCGAAATCAGTTCCCCCTTTAATACTTATCGTTTAACAGATTCTTCAACTGTTGCTCATCGTTACCAGTCGCTGAAATCATCAAACTTTGTTATATCAGACATTCTGCAGCTGGTTTTCACATTTCTTCAACCAGCAGTAGCAGCATTATCAGTCGCTATGATCGAATCGCGACATAACCCAGTCGCAGCAAGAATCCAGTCGCAGTGCTTTGAAATCAAAACGATGTCGTTACAACTAATCTCAACGACGTCGTAATGTACCAATGTCTGGTATCAAACTTCTGCTGAAAGAAAACCAGCAGCTGGTCACTTCAATAATCCAACGACTGACTTCGCCATTCAAAACGGCATCGTATCAAGTGTCCTGTTTCGTAAGCCAAAACGCTGTCGCATTGCTTTCTCGACTGGAACCAGCTCTCACATACTCGCATCGACTGATTTGCATTCACAATCAAAACGACGATGCAGCGCCTACGTCATCGAAGCCAGTCGATATATTCCTAAACCAGCAGATACACAAAGAAACTCCTGCGGCTGGTTCCTACGTGCACAACAGTAACCAACACGTGGCGCTTCCTCGTTGATCCTTATATTTACGCATCTACTGCCAGCAGCAACCAGTACAAGCGCAACGACTGAAATTCCAAATTCGACCAGTCGCAAGCTACAATACCGTTGACCCGCGTTGACTTTGCTACAGTAACCTGCTGCTGACCGATTTCATCAAATTCGCTTCATCTGGTTCCAACCACTTTCAACGATGCAAAGTTCTCAAACACACAACACTTCAGAAGAAATCCGAGCTCATAATCAAGCTTTATCAAAATCTATCATCTGGACCTTCAATTTACTAAATCTCGATGTAATAATTACCCGCGTTGACTTTGCTACAGTAACCTGCTGCTGACCGATTTCATCAAATTCGCTTCATCTGGTTCCAACCACTTTCAACGATGCAAAGTTCTCAAACACACAACACTTCAGAAGAAATCCGAGCTCATAATCAAGCTTTATCAAAATCTATCATCTGGACCTTCAATTTACTAAATCTCGATGTAATAATTTCGGGCATTACACCATGTCCCTCTGGGGCTTGGTTGTTTTCCTTGTTTGTGTTGTTTTCAGGGAATCCAGGTTTTACACCTTGTCGTGGTTTTAACCCAGCTGGTGGTGCCCCAGGAGGTGGTTAGAGTATCCCAGTTGCGTATAGCATATTTATATGTATCAGTAAGTTAGCCAGGGGGATGCCCTGTGCTTCGTTATTGCCTTCCCCGACTATCACGTGGCACCATATGATTGGTCCGAATTTAAAAAAACATGACAAAAATATGAACTTAAATGTTGGTCCAATCACATGGTGCCACGTGGTAGCCGGGGAAGGAGGTGAGAAAGTGGGTTGTGGAGGATATCAAATCCATATACATATATATATATATATGTGTGTGTGTGTGCATGTTTTGTGTATGTGTGTGTGTGTGAGCGCGCACGCCACGATCGCTCGCGCGCATGTGTGTTTGTATTTGGAATTATAGTTTGTTATGTAATAATGTACAATGTCAAAATTTGATGGACCAACGCATTTAATAAAATATATACAATGACAGTTATACACTTGACTATACATCACCTTTGAAAATACAAAATATTGCCACATGCACTTTAGTGGAAGAAGAATTTTATATGCGTGCAACTGGAAGTGTCAATTATTGACTATTGGAAAATACTGAAATACTAAAGTCAATTGATTTTATCAGTATTTCACTTATGCTTGTTGATTCGACGATAAAAAATATTGGCCTTTGGAGGCCTTCGTTGAAACGGACTTTGATCCAGAAATCACATTGCCAGAATAAGTCCATAACCATCTACATAACGGCAACAAATCGATTAACGTTTGAAGAATTAACTTTTTCAGAATTGAAAAAGTGGTAATAGCAAAGAAATTTCACAAAATACAAACATTATTTCTGTGTTTCCAACAGAGAAATCTATCCTGGACATTAAACCGGAACCTTTTCTAACTTCATTTATCACCCCAACAACTTCTGCAACTCTCTTGCTTTTTTCTCTTTTTTTTCATCCCAATCCCTATGCCAGACCATAGGAACGATTAATTGAGGAAGCGAGCGAAGAGACGCTACATTGGCGTAGCAGAATCACGCTGATTCGCTACTTCGAAGAATTGAGCAAATTTCGAACTCATTTCAGGAGGGATACGAATAGGACGATAGTTTTTATTGAGCCAAACTGCTGTTGCTCTTGCTTCCATGACAGGCTGGATAGACATTAAATAAATATGTCAGGGTAAAGTCATCCGCTGAATTTTTTTTTTTCTGACATTGAATCAAACATAAGAATAAAGCAAGAGACCTCTAGATTTGGGAGCTTGAAGATGAAGTGTTCAAAGAACAGCCGAACAGCAGAAGTGCCACTTATCCTCACCTTGATCACAAACTTCTCCCCACTCTATCAAAACAGTAAAGCATGGCAACAAGCTCAACCAAAATGACATCTCCTAATTCGCTAATGAAATGTTAATTGGCTTCGTTGCTTAATCAACAAATGAACATGATTACTCAACACCGTTAGTGGTTATGTATTATCAGATCTGAAAATAGGTAAGTGGATAATATGAATGTCGTAGTCATACCCGTAAAGGTGAGATGAACTTAATTGACAAATCTGTAAGAGCTAATGCATCGCCAGTTCGGGCTATAGCATCAGCATTTACTCCAATCGTTTCTAAAAGTTCATGCCTACCTGTTCATACATCAACCGATTAATCCGTTTACCTAAGGAAGTGTTGGGTAAAAGCCAATAATCTCAACTCCAAAATCATACAGTGGACTAAATAAACTCCTTTTCCCTTTTCTTGTGCAATCAAATAGGCAACGCAAACCAATCAACTAATTGAGCTATAATAGATAACATGAATTACGAAAAGTAGCGACATTAATTTTTACCATGGAAAACTCTAAAATCGAGATAAAAACCACGGGACTCCAGCAGCTTAAAATCATGCACTAATCAAATTTAATAGATGCACAGAGTTCTTTTCCAAAAAAAACAACCAAAGTATATAAAAAATAAACTCAACATAAGTTTGATACGCTCACCAATTCAAGAAAATAAAATAGAGAAAACTGTGATCCAAACCACTACTTTTGATCGTCATGAACAAGATACCAAAATTCCAGAAATCAGAAGCAGATTCGCCAATGAAATATCGAATTTCTTTCCCCCAACTTCTCTCTCTCTCTCTCTCTCTCTCTCACTAGTTTTTCTGTAATTGGCGGCTACTCCTGAATTATTCACTCACCGAAAACTATACATATTATAAATATGTATAGGCTTTGGCATACATGCTAAAAAAGCTCATAATCCCTCGCAAAAGTGAGGGGACCCATCACAGGAAGCATAAAAAGATGGTTTCTTTGTAGATTATTTTCCTAGATTTGATTTGCATATTTTTTTCAACCTTCTTGAATGAATAACCATCAGACAGAAATGGATGGCAACACTAATACAACAAAACTAAATAAATTACGTATCTTTAAAATGTCACAAGAAACACATTTCATACCATGTTGGCAGTAACTTGCGTATATGGCATTATTCACAACACCATATTGATCCAACTCGTAGTCTCGAACTTTAAGTTCAACTTGGTGAAATCCAATCATTCTAGCAGTCAAGAGCAAAACATTGAAAATGAACTCATTACTCATAGTTAGAATACTGAAAAATCACAAAATACAAAACAAAACAACACCAAATACCACAACCATATCCGGGATACCTGTAAGCAGATCATTTAAGTTTACGAAGCTGCTAAATTAACAATATAAATCGTCTGTAACATTTTGAGTAACATAACATCATCGATAAAAATTGCCACAGCATTGACTATAGATAGTCAAAAGAAGATACAGCAAATTGAATAAACACAATTAGCATAATGACACAGAGAATGTGGACTCATGATTTAAGCTCCCATTAACTCGAAAACGGCAGATCAACTTATAAGGCTGATCCAGTAAATTCTCCAGAAAATTCCAAATTACGAATCTTCAAGAAACTCCCACCATTAACAATTCAGTTGAAAAACACATTGAAATTTCAAGTAGAGCACTAGTTTTAGTATCATAACAATTAAAGAGAAGCTTAGAAGGGGACATGACCGAGGAAAAACAGGTACCCTTTTCCAGCTTTGAAATCAATGGTAGAGGGAGCGGCGGCGCAGCTTATGACCTTGAAGCGAGGCGGCCAGAGATGGGGGGTCCTGAGCAAATGCGGACATAGGGCGGCGGCGGCGGGTGAGGCTAGTGGAGGCGCGTGAAGTTGAGTTGCGGGGATGACAGAGGAACGGAACATCTCTGCGAGTGAAGAAGAAAGATGCAGAAATTGGTGAAATTTTCATTATTTGATAGGCGGTTGGCAGGTGCGCGGCGTTAAGGCCTATGAATGGATGCAGACCAAACACACCGGCTGTGTTGCTACCTTGGTGATGGAGAAATATACTTTGTGAATTTTGAGATAAAATTCTTATCCTTTTTTTAAAAAAGTTACTTATATATTGTAAAGTAATTTTGAAGATCATCATAAATCAAGATACGTATCTCATAGAAATTTCATGCCAAATTACCGGAGCAAATAGTTTTTGTTACTTATTATATTTTATATAAGAATGGAATTTCAAGGATGTCAAACCACATTATTATACTGACCATCAGACACATATATTGTGTATGTAATAATGTTCTTTTAAATATGTGTGTAAAATATCATATGTTTATAACTGATGTAGCCGAATTATCTCAGCCGAGAGCTGCCACCAACTCGGGAGCTCGGGGACGTCGTCGGGATTGCTGACGAATGGAGGGTGGTTCTTCGTAATGCCTGTAGCCACAGATCACAGGTCAGAGGGCGTCGGATGCGTGTCCGACGAAGCCCCTACGATACTTAAGTCAGGCAGGATGCGAGAGCAAAAGACTATATGTAAACTGAGAGCAAGCAAAATATATGAATGTCCTAATGAGGGAGCGAACCTGGGTATTTATAGAGAGGCTAGGCGGTAGAGATGAGCGCTTTACTCGGCGCTGGACTCTTTGCTCGGTGCGTGATGCGCTGGGGCACTTATCCTGGCGAAGATTGCGCCTAGATGGATGAGTATCTTGAGCGAGATGCTCTCCGCGATTCTCGATGATCCCGTAATTCAAAGAGGGAGAGGCGTATGCCGGTTGGACTTTGGGAGGCCAGGTCCTCTTCTTGGGAAGCAATTCTGAGCCCTTGGGTGATCCTCCCGAGCCGGCGATGTAGGTCGGGAATGGGAGCCTGCTGCTCGATCCTCGGGTCCCGAGGCGGCAATGGGGGGCATCAGGAGTATCCTCCCCCGCGAGTCCTAGACGAAGGATTGAAGTATAGGATTGCGTGTAACTGAGGTCGGGACCCGAGCTGGAATTTATGAATTTGGAGAAAACCACAATCCTCGTGACGTCGTGCCTCGACCGTTGATGAAAAACACGTGGACGGTCAGGATGAGGTCGGACTTGTGCTTTTGAAGAAGACCACGATCCACATGATGCCGCATCTCGATCGTTAATAAGATATCAGCGGACGGTCCGGATGAAACAACCCCGACTATCGAGGCAACGCTTGGAGTTCCACAGATGATCTGGGCCGTTGATGGGCGTGAGATCGGACGATCATGAATCGTCCCGAGTTCTTATAAATACGAGAAGATTTTTCCTCATCTTTTACTTTCACTCTTTACAGCATCGAAACCCTGCCAAATTTCTCTCTCGTTCTCGAACACCCGAGATGCTTTCCCGATCTTTAACTTTCTACTTAGTAATTCTTACCTTATGTGAAAATGTCTTCCCCGAGTGATAGCGTCATAAGAAGTACAGCCGAGTCGGTAGACCGTGTCCACCCGAGTCCAGAAACTAGGAAACCCATGTTGCCCGACCAGGCCGAACTGGGCACCTCGAGTCCTCCATGGTATGAGGAGAAAGCCTCCAACCTTAGGCTATCGGACATCCCCCTGATCAAGGAGAAAGGGGGATGTTAGATAAGTTTGAGGTCGTCCTCCCATGTCCTGAGGAGAGAGCTCATCGTACTCCCCCGATTTCCACACCTTTTACATCAACCAATTAGAAATGGGTCTCCGGTTCACGATACCGAGGTTCATCACTACCCTCTGCAAACACATTAAGGTTAGCCCGAGCCAGCTAGCCCTGAACTCCTACAGCTTCCTCCTGTCCTTCGCTATTATTCTCAGCTATTTTGACATTCCTCTCATCCCCTACGTCCTAATGCAGCTAATTCAAGTGAAGAGACTGGGTCCGGGGAAGTTCTATCTTTCCCACAAGAGAGAGCTCGGGTTGATCGGGGGGAACCCGAGCTCTCATAAGGGGTGGACGAACAACTTTTTTTAAGTCAAGCGAGCAGGGAGGAAGAGGAACCCATGGAGGTGCGACATGCCTTGGAGGGACAATGTATATACCCTGACACCTTCAACTCCCGACCAAGCCCCCAACCTGACCGCCTTCCTTACAGCTATGAGCGGAAAAAGCTACAGTGCTCCAGAGCGATTAAGCAGGACCTCCTGTGCCACTTCAGGTTCAACAGGAAAGGGGTCCGGGTAGCCGGGGACTTAGGTATCACCACGTCTTTCCTTAGCCGAGTCGTCCTATGTTGGATCTGAACTGTTATCTAACATGCTTCTTTCTTTGCAGCTGAACGATGGGCAAGGGGGCGATGTTGAAGGCCTTGAAGGAGCGTCCCGAGGAGGGCTCCTCGGGGGCGGTCGCACCCCCCAGCACCAATAAGGGGAAGAGGAAGGCTTCCCAATCTTCCGAGAAGGAGGCCCAACGCCTGAAGAAGAAAAGGGCCTCTATCTCCGAGGCACGGGTCGCCCCCACTACATGTTAGAGTAGGTGTTCAACTAGCCAACTTGTGGCGTGTGGGTTCTTGTTGAATCTATGTAAAACGATCTTTATTTATGAAATTCGCATTATTTTATGGCATTCTTTATCTTCATTATTATGATAACAATTGTTGGATAAAGATCTTGAATGCACTATAGTGTATGTTAGATGTGATAGTGGATATGATGGCTATCATGAAACACATCTAATAGTCACTGTGTATTCTGAACCTATTCCTAGTCAATTGGGCCGTCCAAAAGAGGATAAGGGCCGCCCGAGCTTGAGACTAGCATCTACGATGTGAAGTACCACGTTTCATTGGTAGGGAACATTGTGATATTCTGATCATGCAGATGGATAGTGACCTGGTGATCTATCGAACTACCCTCGTTCAGACTTTCCAAGTGGTTACCATTTGTCGAGTGGATTAAGTCCGAGATCTTGGTTGTACAGATTAGTTTTCATTACTCAAAACGTCATTGAGACTCTACATGATAGGTGCCATACTTTGACCCGTTTACCGACTCAGTTGGGGTCATCAAGTGGCGGGGTTGGGTGAGGTCCCGATGCATGTAGGATTCGATGCTTCGTTTTCGAGGATTCACCGCTCGCCCTTATGCGTGGATATCCTATGCTATTTGAGGAGATAATAGTGTGATAAATCTCTGGCCAGAGTACTGGATGTGTTTTGGATAAATGGGTTTACCTAGTAACACATGCGATGTCACTATTTGATCTCCAAGATGTATGCATGGTTATTGGATCTCTAGCGACTCTCGATTTGCCAATGGTCGAAATCTGATCGGGATATTTGAGTTGAAAGGACAGTACAGTACGCTAACCATGATCGTTTGGTTCTTGCAGGCACTATCAGTGATACCTAGGGGATCATGGGACGATGTTGCTAGACGCTTTACCATGATCCGATGGGTTAGTCCGAAAATGTGGTTTCGGAGTCACAAATGTTGTGAGCCCACTGCTAGCTGTATCCCTGAACCATTTAGGGTCACACAAGTACTGGTTTCTCAATTTCCGTACGGAAATTAAGCTCAATTTGTTAAGTATAGTAGGAGGAAGGATGGAAGTGTGACTTCCTAAAATTAAATAGGGTTAAAATGCAATTTCCTTAAGCTTGGACTAGTTTGACTATCCTTAAAGATTATAGGGGCCTAGCTGATATTTTGGATTAGGTGGTCCGAAAAATTGTTTTCACATCATAATGCTCAGTTTTGTACACTGTGTAGATCGGTCCGATCTGATCGTCGATCGGGATTATGATGAAGACACAGCGATGGACTTGAAACCAATGTACACCTCGGCCCGACCCGGGCCCATTAACTTGGTTTAACCCCATGAAAAATCTATAATAGGGGCCCTGGGGTATTCATTTGAAAAACACCAAAAGCTGCTCAGTAATATTTTCTCCTTTCCTCTCCTCCCCTCGCCGTCGACGCCGCCGTCGGAATTTATTCCGACCATTCCGACGAGGAGATTCCGTCCGTGAAACTTTCGTCGGTTTTCTAGTGCAAACCGGTGAAGGAATTGAGATTCCGGTCGTTGACCGGATTAGGAGGCCGTAGCTGTTCAACCGTTGAAGTGCCAATTTTCCCGTGGAATTGGTCGGAGCCAGGTGCCTAGAAGCTAGCAAGGTATATTCTAAACATTCTATGAATGTTTTTAATTATTATACAGGTGTATTGACCGTTCCGGGCTCCAAATTTTTAATTCTTCCGCTGTGCCCTGGGAGCGGGATCTGGATCCGCCGCTGCACCAACACTACAGAGATGCATCAGGCGTCGACGCCCCCATCCCTGACGCGGCAGGAGCGCCCAGCGCCGACGCCTCCATCACCGACGCAAGGGGAGCGCCCAGCCCCGATGCCTCCAGCCCATGCCGCGGCCATTCCCTAGGTCCCCTTCTCTGAGGCGGGATCAAGGACGGAAGTGGGTCCGGGTCGAGCTGCCACCCTAAACATTTTGGAGACTCTCTGGTGGTCTCTCCATCTTGATCCGTGGTGACGGGGCTTCTCTGTAATCTGGTCCCGAACAGGGACCTTCACCTAGTGCGGAACGCCCCCGACGCCGAGGTCGTGGGAGCCTTCGCGACCCAATTCGCAGCGGTATGTGCCTTATCCGCCCGAGCTCCTACTTCATACTTATGTTTGTGTTCTGATCCTTGACTCTCGTGCAGGAAATGGTTTGGATTGGCGAGGTGATCAACCGCCTCACCCAGGCCCACCCAGGGGAAGAAACTAACGACCGAGAGGGCAGCTCTGGCCGTCGATTAGAAGGCCCTAGCGACCGAGAAGAAGGCAGTAGAGGCCGAGCTCAAGGCCCTGGCGATCGAGAAAACTGCAGTAGAGGTCGAGCTTGACGAGACCAGGGCACGAGTCGAGGGGGAGATCCAGAGTCTGCGTGCCGAGAACGAACGTCTGAGGGGGGAGGCCGAGAACGCTTGGAGTCTAGGCAATGAGGTGTTCCTGAATTCCTCCGAGTTTGATGACTTATGCACGAATAAGTCCTTAGCATACTTCGAGTGCGGTTTCAAAGGCTTTTTAGATCAATTCCGAGCTAACGGTTACCCCGAAGAGGAGCATCCGTCTCCATTACTCAGTGTTTCTCAGGCACTGAAATATCTGCCCGATGATGAAGAGGAGGCCGATTAGAGCGCTTCGGGAGACAAGGCCACTTCCCCCAACTCCCCCGTCCCCTAGCTGTACTTTAAATTTCTCCATGTATTGTAAACTTTATCTTTTAATGAATCCAATTTCCTTTTGCCTCTGTCTTTTTACATTGAGTACCGACGTGCATAGCTAGAGCGTAAACCCCTCCTAGATAGAACTAAGTACAAAGCGATGTAACCCGAGCAACCAATATAAGTGTTCAATGATAACTGAGAACGAAACGGATAAACCCGAGCAAGCCGAGTAGATAATCAATTATAGCTGAGAACAAGACGGACAAACCCGAGCAAGCCGAGTAGATGATCACATAACTATGTAACGAGTAACCCGAAATGTAAACTAATATGTATAACCAAGTATTAAATGGGTTAAGTATTAAATGGGGTAACCCGAACAACCCTGATGAATGATCACCTATAACTGTGGACGAAGCGGGGTAAACCCAGCAACCGAGGCTTAGATAATCATGAATGACTTTAGAAAACGGCATAACCCCAAACAACCGAGACAAGCAATCACGTTACAATAATCCCGTGAAGGATATCCAGCGCAGATAGCGTTCTCAAAGACTTAATCTTTAACAAAAGGAAGACGTAGAAAATTACCAAGTATGAAAGAACGGTGCCCGAACTGCACAGGTCCTTGACTAGGTTAGTCTCTTGCTCCTAATAAGCTCAAACTTCTACCCACGGAGAGGTCCGAGATGGTCGTGCCCTGCGTTCGGGGATTGTTCTTGAGCATGGTTGTCACATAAGGAGTCTCCAATGGGAATTTGGCTTAAAGTTGCCGAGCGGATTGGGCTTATGTGCTCAGGTGGGGCTCCCCGAGGAGGTGCCAATGAGGATTGGGCTTAAAGTTGCCAAGCGGATCGGGCTTATGTGCTCAGGTGAGACTGCCACCCGAGGAGGTGCCAATGAGAATTGGGCTTAAAGTTGCCGAGCGGATCGGACTTATGTGCTCAGATGGGGCTATCATCCAAGGAGGTGCCAATAAGAATTGGGCTTAAGTTGTTGCCGAACGGATCGGGCTTACGTGCTCAGGTGGGGCTGCTACCCGAGGAGGTGCCAATGAGAATTGGGCTTAAAGTTGCCGAGCGGATCGGACTTATGTGCTCAGATGGGGCTATCATCCAAGGAGGTGCCAATAAGAATTGGGCTTAAGTTGTTGCCGAACGGATCGGGCTTACGTGCTCAGGTGGGGCTGCCACCCGAGGAGGTCGCTAGTAAGAACAGTGAGTTGAGAGAAATATCTTTCATTCCTAATATCGTATTTACAAACGGTAATAGAGTAAGTCCTAGGCATAGTACTTACAAATGATAAAGAGGCAAAGTCTAAGCAGAGTATTTCCGGAGATGAATAATATTCCAAGACCGACGTCCTCTCTTCCCTTGTGCGTCTTCAAGATAGTAAGTCGTGCCTCCAGCTCTCCCGACCACTTTATATGGCCCTTCCTACTTTGGATCCAGCTTTCCTATATCTCCATGATACTGTATCATCCTCCAGACAAGATCTCCTATCTCATAATTTCGAGACCGAACTCTCCTATTGTAGGCATGCGGCATTCTTCTTTGATACGCTGAGAGACGCACCGCAGCTTGGGCTCTCATTTCCTCAAAATGATCCAATTCGAAGCTCCATGTCTCATCATTATCCTCCGCATAATTCATGACCCGAAGGCTATCTTGCCCGATCTCAGCTGGTAAAAGTGCTTCAGTCTCATATACCATGCAATAAGGTGTCTCGCCTGTAGCTGCTCGAGTCATCTTCCGATAAGCCCAGAGCACACTCGATAATTCATCCACCCATCTTCCCCTGGACGAGTCCAATCATGCCTTGAGGGTTTTCACGATGGTTCAGTTAGTTACTTCTACTTGCCCGTTGCTCTAAGCTACCGAGTGAAAACTTGTTCGATCTTCATTTTCTGGCATCAGGCCCGGACTCTTGCTCCACAGAACTATCTCCCATTGTCCGAAATAAGTCTTGGAGGTATCCCGAAGAGACAGACGATGTTTTCCCACAGAAACTTCAACACCTCGGCCTCGGAGATATTCGCCAAGGGCTCGGCCTCAACCCATTTGGAGAAGTAATCCACGTCCACTAATAAAAACTTCCTCTGCCCTCCAGCTGACGGAAAAGGCCCGACTATGTCCATGCCCCACTGATCAAAGGAGCACGAGGAGATGACAGTCTTCAAGAGCTCGACAGGCTACTTCTACAAGTTAGCATGTTTTTGACAACTCTGACAAGATCGGACGAGAGTGGTGTAATCCTACTGCATAGTAGGCCAGAAGAAACCAACAAGTAGAGCTTTCCGAGCCAAAGCTACTGAGCCCAAATGATTTCCACAACATCCTTCATTAATTTCCCTTAATACATACATGGCCTCGCCGGGACCCAAGCACTTCAAGAGTGTGTTAGAGTAGATGCCCAACTAGCCAACTTGTGGCGTGTGGGTTTTTATTGACTCTTGTATATGACAGTCTTTATATATGTTATTCGCATTTATTTATGGCGTTCTTTATTTTCATTGTGTTATATGATGTTAACAATTGTGTTGGATAAAGACCTAGAATGAACCATAGTGTATGTTAGATGTGATAGTGGATATGATGGCTATCATGAAACATATCTAATAGTCACTGTGCATTCTGAATTCGTTCCTAGTCGATTGGGCCGTCAAAATGAGGATAAGGCCGTCCGAGCTTGAGACTAGCATCTGCGATGTGAAGTACCATGTTTCATTGGTAGGGAACATTGTGATGTTCTGATCATGCAGATGGATAGTGACCTGGTGATCTATCGAACTACCCTCGTTCGGACTTTCCAAGTGGTTACCATTTGTCGAGTGGATAAGTCTGAGGTCTTGGTTGTACTGATTAGTCCTCACTACTCGAAATGTTATTGAGACTCTACATGATAGGCGTCTCACTTTGACCTGTTTTCCGACTCATTTGGGGTCATTAGGCGGCGGGATTGGGTGAGGTCCCAATGCATGTAGGAGTCGATGCTTCATTGTCGAGGATTCACCGCTCGCTTTCATGCGTGGATATCATATGCTATCTGAGGGGATAATAGTGTATAAATCTCTGGCCAGAGTACTGGATGTGTTTTAGGTAAATGGGTTTACCTAGTTACACTCGTGATGTCACTATTCGATCTCCAAGATGTATGCATAGCTATCGGATCTCTAGCGACTCTCGATTTACCAATGGTCGTTGATCTGATCGGGATATATGTGTTGAAACGACCGTACTGTACGCTAACCACGACCAACTGGTTCTTGCAGGCACTATCAGTGATACCTAGGGGATCATGACGCGATGTTGCTAGACTATTTACCATGATCCGTTGGGCAAGTCCGAAATTATGATTTCGGAGCCGCAATGGTTGTGGGCCCATGGCTAGCTGTATCCCTGAACCATTGAGGGTCACACAAGTACTGGATTCATGATTCCCGCACGGAAACTGAGCTCAATTTGTTGAGCATATGAGGAAAATTTTAGGGAGTGCGACTTCCTAAAAGTCAACAGGGGTCAAATTGCGATTTTCCAAAGTTGAGGGGCATAACTGTCATTTTGGTCTAGGTGGTCTGAAAAATTGTTTTCGCATCATAATAGTCAGTTTTGGAAACTGAGTCGATCGGTCTGATCTGATCGTCGATCGGTCTGATCTGATCGTCTATCGGAGTTATGATGAAGCCACGGTGGTGTTATAAAATGCGATTTTATAATTAAAATATGATTT
Organism: Dorcoceras hygrometricum; assembly: GCA_001598015.1. Classification (NCBI taxonomy): domain Eukaryota; kingdom Viridiplantae; phylum Streptophyta; class Magnoliopsida; order Lamiales; family Gesneriaceae; genus Dorcoceras; species Dorcoceras hygrometricum. Next base: position 110,475 of record KV006675.1, read on the forward strand.
TGTTGATTAAAATTTGGTTTTATCGACAAAATGCGATTTTATTATAAAATGCGATTTTATAATTAAAATATGATTTTGTTGATTAAAATTTGGTTTTATCGACAAAATGCGATTTTATTATAAAATGCGATTTTATAATTAAAATATGATTTTGTTGATTAAAATTTGGTTTTATCGACAAAATGCGATTTTATTATAAAATGCGATTTTATAATTAAAATATGATTTTGTTGATTAAAATATGATTTTATCGACAAAATGCGATTTTGATTAAAATATGATTTTGTGGGTAAATAATTTGATTATTTAAATTTATGCATATTAATTAGATTGATTGTATGTTTGGGATGATCGAGAGCCGTGCCCAACGTGTTAGGTGCATGCTTTAGGTTTTGCGATTTCGGTTGTAATATATTGTTGATTTATCATTTAAAGTGGGTCTGTTTGTGGCCCGTTTCCACCCCTTGAGAATTGTATCCCTTACTTGTAATGGAAATTTAAATATAAATTACTAGATTTAGTGGGAGGACAATTGAAGACGGTGGACATGACGATCAAAGATATTGAAGACCGAAGATCTGTAAAACCTGAAGCAATTGTAATAGGATTGCATTGCATATTGCATTTCACCTAGGACCGGACCCAGGTCCGTGATTGGCAACCGCGGACCGCATAGCTCTCGCGATCGATCATCCCAATTATTATATATTCGATATATGTTGAATCCGCTTTATTTTAAATTGTGATTTAAAATTGCATGAGACCAAATTTTCAAAAATAAAATCCCTTGTTTTAAATACGATTTAAAACTGATATCAAGATTAGAAGTTTATTCGATAAACTTAGGGGATTTAAATATGTTTAAATTATCCCTACATTCCAACAACAATGGGTGTACGTCGATGCTACCCGCATACATGGCCCGGCTCATATTATTGAGGGGGTCATGTATGTCGGAAAGCTGTCCACGTCATGACAATTGTTGTGAGTCGGTTGGAACTCCCTTTAACGTTGGCTCATATTATTGGGGACATTAAGGGACCGTCCTTCACGACTCAAGATTGATGGGTCATCTTGACACGTGATAGTAAACGACGTCATATTATTGGGCCCTTACTGGACGTGAGGTGAATACATGGAGGTTGCATCGGTTGTAATTGGACTCTATCTTTTGGGGGTCATGGTTGGCTGATATTATTCGGGACCATGATCGCTTGATTGGACTCCGTGTACCCACTAAGGAAACCTGCTTTCCCGATATCATTAGAGGGTGGTGAAATCGTTAATATAGTGGGAGGGTAATTCATAAAACTAAATGACCTTGTTTTATGTCTTAGCATTTTTCATATATAGTTAGTAATGCATGTCTGTTTTTCTTTTCAGTATAAACTGCTTTAAAATGTCTTCGATCAAAAACCCACTCGCTGCTATACTAGATAGCAACAAGTTCACAGGTCTGAACTACCAAGACTGGCTTCGAAACCTCAACATTGTGTTGGATTCGGAGAAACTTCTCTAGACGATAGAGAAGAGCCCTCCGAAGGAAGCCCCTGCCGATATCAGCCCTGAGGAGCTGATTACGCTTCAACAATTGTGGGACGACGAGCTTAAGACTCGATGCTATGTGATGGCATCGATGTCCAACAAAATGCAACGGCGCTTTGAGAAGACGAAGTATGCTGCTGACATACTTTTTCATCTCAAGGAACTGTATGAGGAGAACTCTCGACATGAGAGGTTCACCGCTGTCAAGGAGCTTATGACGAACCGCATGCGCGATGGGACTTCGGTCCGCGAGCATGGGTTTCATATGATTGGGCTCGTTGAAAAGCTGGCGGGCCTTGATATCACACTTCCACACGAGCTGTCTGTGGATGTGCTTCTCCTCTCACTACCCGCTGCATTCGACCCCTTTGTGGTCAACTTCAACATGAACAAGCTGGCAGCCACCCTCGAAGAGGTGGTTAACATGCTGGTCGTGTTTGAGGGAACCATAAATAAGGACAAGCCCGTCCTCCTTATGGGCTCCTCTTCCTCTGCGAAGAAGGGGCCCAAACGCAAGGGTAAGAAGCGTTCTGCCCCTGCGAAGGAGGAAAAGCCCACTAAGAAGCCAAAGGCAAAGGCTTCCAAGACAAACAAGTCCGAGGATGTTTGCCACCACTGCCACAAGCCTGGGCACTGGAGGAGGAACTGCAAGGAATACCTCGAGCAGTTGCGAACTGCAAAATGTATGTTCTATATCGAAATAAATATGTCTCTTAATTCGACTTCTTGGGTACTTGATACCGGATGTGGATCTCATATCTGCAATGATTTTCAGGTGATGACAAGAAGCCGACGTCTTAGAGAGGGTGAGACCCACTTGAGGCTGGGCAATGGAGCAAGAGTTGCTGCAGTGGCTATAGGAGATGTTTATTTATTTCTATCGTCAAATTTTAAGTTGTTATTGAAGGATGTTTTATTTGTTCCCAAATTAATAAAGAACATTATTTCTGTTTCTTTGCTTGATAGTGATGGATATTCTTGTATGTTTGCTAATTCGATTTGCAATATTTATAAGAATGAATGTTTGATTGGTATTGGGGAACGCGAAAATGATCTGTACACCTTAAAATTAAAACCAGTTCCAACTCGCGATGTGGAAACACATACAAAAATAATTAAAAGGAAATACGATAGCTTAAACCCAGCACAACTTTGGCACGCTAGGCTAGGTCATATTTCTCTAAGTAGGATGAACAAGTTAGTTAGGAGTGACATGTTTGATCTGTCAGACATTAACTCCCTACCAACTTGTGAATCTTGTCTCAAGGGAAAGATGACTAAACAACCCTTCAAGGGCAAGCCTGAACGTGCCCAAGGCCTATTGGATTTGATCCATACTGATGTGTGTGGTTCGCTTAGTATTGGTACTAAATACGGTCACACATACTTCATCACCTTTACCGACGATCACTCTAGGTATGGGTACTTGTACTTAATGAAGCACAAGTCTGAATCCTTTGAAAGGTTCAAAGAATTCAAGACTGAAGTAGAAAATTAGCTAGGCAAGAGTATTAAAGCACTTTGATCCGATCGAGGTGGTGAATACTTAAGTGCTGGATTTCAATACTATCTTAAAGAGAATGGGATTCTCTCGCAGTGGACCCCTCCGGCCACACCATAGCTCAATGGTGTAGCGGAGCGTCGTAATCGAACGTTGATGGACATGGTTCGATCTATGATGAGCTTTACTGAGCTTCCTACCTCGTTTTGGGGCTATGCACTCGAAACGGCGGTAATGTTGTTGAACAATGTCCACACCAAGGCAGTGGATAAGACTCCATATGAGATATGGATGGGCAAACCACCCAAATACTCATACATGAGGATTTGAGGATGTCCTGCTTACGTGAAGCAGACAGTGGGAGATAAGCTGGATACGAGATCTATCTTATGTTACTTCGTTGGGTATCCAAAAAATTCCATTGGATACTACTTCTACTATCCAAGTGAAACAAAAGTGTTTGTTTCTAGGAATGCCACCTTTATAGAAAGGGAATTTCTACTTGATAGAAAGGGCAAAATAGTAGAACTCGAAGAGGTTCGAGAACCAACTGAAGTACCGAGTGAATCTCCTGTGCCTCCAGAGCCAGTGCCAGAAATAGTCGCACCTAGGAGATCCGAAAGGGTTCCCAGGGCTCCTGAAAGATATGGTTTCCTTCTTGAAGATGATCAGGGTGATCAAGTTGTTGGATGTGATCCAAGGACTTTCAAGGAGGCAATTTCCGATGCTGATTCTAATTTGTTGCTTGAAGCAATTCAGTCTGAGTTTGACTCAATGCATGCGAACCAAGTTTGGACTCTTGTTAATCCTCCCGAAGGAATTGTTCCTATTGGGTGTAAATGGATATACAAGAGGAAACTTGGGCCTGATGGTAAGGTACTGACCTACAAAGCACGACTGGTCGCGAAAGGTTACACTCAAAGGCAAGGCGTTGACTATGATGAAACTTTTTCACCAGTCGCTATGTTCAAGTCAATTAGAATCTTATTAGCCATAGCCGCATGGTACGACTATGAGATATGGCAAATGGATGTGAAAACTGCGTTCCTTAATGAAAACATTAAGGAAGATATCTTTATGACGCAGCCAGAGGGTTTCACATCTATAGGAAGTGAGTATAAGGTATGCAAACTTCAGAGATCGATCTATGGTCTCAAACAAGCATCGAAGAGTTGGAACCTGAGATTCGATGAAACAATTAAGGAATTTGGCTTCATCAAGAATCCCGAGGAGCCATGTGTATATAAGAAGGTAGTTAAAAGCGCTGTGACATTCCTTGTACTTTACGTTGATGACATTCTACTCATTTAAATGATGTAGGAATGCTGCAGTCAACTAAAGTATGGTTGTCTAGTAGATTCTCGATGAAGGACATGGGTGAAGCATCCTATATTCTTGGAATACAGATCTATCGGGATAGATCAAAAAGGATGCTCGGACTCACCCAAGCTACCTACATAGATACCATACTTAAGAGGTTCTCTATGGAAGAGTCCAAGAGAGGACACCTACCCATGAGCCACGGGGTCACTCTATCTAAGTCAATGTGTCCAAAGACTGATGAGGAGATAGAGAGTATGGCACGTGTGCCTTATGCCTCGGCGATAGGTAGTATCATGTATGGCATGATCTCAACTAGACCGGATGTCGCATATGCTCTGAGTGTCATGAGCCGCTACCAGGCCAACTCCGGCCAATTGCATTGGAAGGCTGTGAAGGATATTCTTAAGTACTTGCGAAGGACTAAGAATATGTTCATGGTCTATGGGAGTGGTGAACTGAAATTGGAATGCTACACTGATTCTAGCTTCCAATGTGACGTGGATGATTCGAAGTCTACCTCTGGATTTGTATTCATGCTCAATGGTGGTGCTGTCTCTTGGAAGAGTTCCAAGCAAGACACCATCGCGGATTCAACCACTGAGGCTGAGTACATCGCAGCATCAGCTGCTGCTAAGGAGGCGGTTTGGATGAGGAATTTCTTCCAAGAGTTGGGCGTCATTCCTGATGGAGTTGGTCCAGTCCCGATGTACTGCGACAACACGAGTGCCGTTGCGCAAGCAAAGGAGCCTAGGTCTCACCAAAGATCCAAACATATACTGAGGAAATACCACATAATCCGGGATATTGTGGCTAGAGGTGACATAGCAGTTGAGGGAGTCGCCTCTGCGGACAACATTGCTGATCCACTTACGAAGCCCTTGCCAGGATCGTTGTTTGAAAAACATCACGAAACAATGGGACTACGTCTGATGAGTAGTTGGCTATAGGGCAAGTGGGAGATTGTTAGAGCAGATGCCCAGCTAGCCAACTTGTGGCGTGTGGGTTTTTATTGACTCTTGTATATGACAGTCTTTATATATGTTATTCGCATTTATTTATGACGTTCTTTATTTTCATTGTGTTATATGATGTTAACAATTGTGTTGGATAAAGACCTAGAATGCACCATAGCGTATGTTAGATGTGATAGTGGATATGATGGCTATCACAAAACACATCTAATAGTAACTGTGCATTCTGAATTCGTTCCTAGTCGATTGGGCCGTCAAAATGAGGATAAGGCCGCCCGAGCTTGAGACTAGCATCTGCGATGTGAAGTACCATGTTTCATTGGTAGGGAACATTGTGATTTTCTGAGCATGCAGATGGATAGTGACCTGGTGATCTATCGAACTACCCTCGTTCGAACTTTCCAAGTGGTTACCATTTGTCGAGTGGATAAGTCTGAGGTCTTGGTTGTACTGATTAGTCCTCACTGCTCGAAACGTCATTGAAACTCTACATGATAGGCGTCTCACTTTGACCCGTTTGCCGACTCATTTAGGGTCATTAGGCGGCGGGATTGGGTGAGGTCCCGATGCATGTAGGAGTCGATGCTTCGTTGTCGAGGATTCTCCGCTCGCTTTCATGCGTGGATATCCTATGCTATCTTAGGGGATAATAGTGTATAAATCTCTCGCCAGAGTACTGGATGTGTTTTAGGTAAATGGGTTTACCTAGTTATACTCGCGATGTCACTATTCGATCTCCAAGATGTATGCATAGCTATCGGATCTCTAGCGACTCTCGATTTACCAATGGTTGTTGATCTGATCGGGATATATGTGTTGAAAGGACCGTACTGTACGCTAACCACGACCAACTGGTTCTTGCAGGCACTATCAGTGATACCTAGGAGATCATGACGCGATGTTGCTAGGCGCTTTACCATGATCCGTTGGGCAAGTCTGAAATTGTGATTTCGGAGCCACAATGGTTGTGGGCCCATGGCTAGCTGTATCCCTGAACCATTGAGGGTCACACAAGTACTGGATTCATGATTCCCACACGGAAACTGAGCTCAATGTGTTGAGCATATGAGGAGAATTTTAGGGAATGTGACTTCCTAAAAGTCAACAGGGGTCAAATTGCGATTCCCAAAAGTTGAGGGGCATAACTGTCATTTTGGTCTAGGTGGTCTGAAAAATTGTTTTCGCATCATAATAGTCAGTTTTGGAAACTGAGTCGATCGATCCGATCTGATCGTCGATCGGAGTTATGACGAAGCCACGGTGATGCGGTTGAACCGAATGTTCATATATTGGACTGGGCCCGCCCCAGGTCCATTGGGCCGGCTCAAGCCCATCACTTATTTAATTAGACCTAGGGCTACCATGAGACACACACAAGATACAACCTAGCTCTCATAGCCGCCCACCCTCTCCCACACGCCTCACGCCGTCGCCGACCGCCCATCGCCGCCACCGTCGCCCGATTTTTCACGTGATCGGACTTGTTTCGATCACCGCGACGAGGAGAATCTGTTCGTGCTAAAATCCGTCAGATCTTCTAGTGCAGATTGATGGAGGAATATTGTTTCCGGTCGTGGACCTGATTGACGATCTACCGCCGCCTACCGTTTGAAGTGCCGGTTTCCTCGTGAAACTGGTCGGAGCCAGGCGCCTAGACGCCAGCAAGGTAGCAATTCGATAAACGCCCTATGAATGTTTATTGATTGTTTTTAATGTATTGAACGTTTCTCGGGGCAAAATTTTAACTTCCGCTGCGCCCCCGGGAAACGGGATCCGGATCCGCCATTGTCGCCAACAGAGTGGTCGCGAGAAGAACCTCTTGTATAACTTATCATCCAATATCACGAAGCGCAGGGCCCGACGCTTGATCTCCCGAGCTCGTCGAGGGCCCTCTGGCACGACCCTTCGAAGAATGTACTCCAAGATATCGTGTCGCCAGTCTGGGGTAGGCACTCCTTCATGATTCTGCCCGACTTGATATACCTGTTATAGCAGTACCTTCCCCTGTTCTTCTTTTCCCGAGGGTTGAGCAAGAGAGCTAGCCATATGCGCGAGCCTGTCCGCCTTTTCATTACTTTTCCAAGGTATCTGCTCCAGAATAATTTCGGAAAAGGTTTTCATCAGCTTGCTCAAAGCCTCCGCATACTTCACCATTTTTTCTTTCTTTTTCTCAAATTTCTCATTGCTCTGCTGAACCACCAACTGGGAGTCTGAGTGGAGCACTACCCGATCTATCCCCATACTCTTTGCTGCTCGAAGCCCGATGAGCAGGGCCTCATACTCGGCTTCGTTATTGAAAGTCTTGAAATCGAGAGTAACCGCCAGACTTATTTCTTTCCCCGAGGGGGACATCATGACTACTCCGACGCCACTTCTAAACGAGCAAGAAGACTCATCCACATAGACATTCCATCTTTCTTCTTGCTCTAGGTGCACTGTCTCTGCCAAGAAGTCAGCTAGTGCTTGTGCTTTTATCGCCGCCCCGAGGCTTAAGCTGTATATCATATTCACTGAGCTTGATGACCCACTTGACAAGCCTTCCTGAAGCATCAGGGTGAGAGATGATCTGTCCCAATGCGCTGTTGGTAAGTACAGTGATTGGATGAGATATGAAGTAAGGCCTGAGGAACCGAGCTGTAATGACTAACAAAATATACAGGTTTATGCATTTGCCCTTCCTCCTGAACTAGAACCGAGCTGGCAGCTTGCGGGGTGATGGCCAGATATACAAACAATGGTTCCCCAAGCTCTGGTTTATTGAGAACCGACAACCCCTTCAAATACTCCTTCAACTCCTAGAAAGAATTCTCGATGTGCTCATTCCATTCGAAATCCTTTGCCTTGAGGAGTATCTTGAAGAGGAGAGGCTTCGGTTATCCGACCTGGAAATAAATCGGGATAGCGCAGCGATCCTTCCCATCAACCTTTGGACCTCCTGAATGTTCCGAGGAGGGCACATCGAAGCAAGAGCTCGCACCTTCTCCGGATTGGCTTCAATTCCCCGACGAGTGACCATGTATACCAAGAATTTTCCTGTCCGAGCACCAAATACACACTTGCCAGGGTTTAACTTGATCTGATAGTCCCGAAGTGTGCTGAAGGTTTCCTCCACTCAGATATAAAATCCTCCTCCTCCCGAGACTTCACCAATATATCATCGACATATACCTCAACATTCCTCCCGATTTGATTCCTGAACACCTTGTCCATCAGCCTCTGATACGTTTCCCCCACATTCTTAAGCCCGAAGGACATGATGACATAACAAAATGTCCCGTCTGCTGTAATAAAGCTGACATTGCGCTGATCCTCCTCCGCTAACGGAATCTGATGATACCCTTGATAGGCGTCCAGGAACTGAGCAGCTCGTGACCCGAGGTGGAATCGACGAGCTGATCAATTCTCGGGAGTGGATAATAGTCCTTAGGGCAGACCTTGTTTAGATCCCGGAAGTCCACACACATCCGTCATTTTCCTGTAGTCTTTGACACTAGTACAACATTAGATAACCAAGTAGGGAAGTGTACCTCTCTTATATGCCCGGCCTGTAGCAGATCCCCGACCTGACTCCTGATCACTGCGTCTTTCTCGAGGCCAAAGTGTCTCCTCTTATGAATGACTGGTCGGGAGTTCGGGGAGACGTTCATCCTATGCTCCATGACTTCGTGCCTGACCCCTTTCAGGTCGGAAGGAGACCAGGCGAACACATCCTTGTTTCTTTCCAGGCACCGGATCAACTGTACCCCCACATCCTCTGAAAGAGTCTTGGCTATCTTCAAAACCCCGGTTGGATGAACGAGAACTACTTCGTCCTCCTCATCCTTGGTGGTCAACTGAAAATCTTCTCCAACCATATTCACATCCCTGTCCTCCCGAGCCTTCGGATAGTCTTGGGCTCGGACCTTAGCTGTCTTCTGTTCAACTCTTACTTCCTCCACATAACACTTCCTCGCCATCTTTCAATCTCCGAGCACTTCACCCACTGAATCTCCCACCCTGAATTTGATCTTTTGATGCAAGGTCGAGGCCATGGTCATGAAGGCGGCTATGGATGGCCTTCCCAAGATGACGTTGTAGGAAGAAGGTAATCTACCACAGTAAACTCGATGACCTTAGTCTTCATGTACTTCCCTGATCCAAGTGAAAGAGGCAACTGGACGACCCCCACTGACTGCAAAGAGTGACCAATGAACCCAAACAGTGGCGTTTGCACTGTCTCCATACGATACTCCCCGAGGTCCATCTGATCCAAGGCGCCCACTTGAAAAATACATTTACTGAGCTCCCGGAATCCAAAAAGATGCGGACCACTTAATAATTCGCAATCATCGCCTAATGAATAGAGCGTCATAATGTGTTTTGATATCCACCGGTAAGTCCTTGGGGCTGAACGAGATTGTAGGCCCCAAGCGCCTCTTCTCTACTTCCACGGCTTCCATCCGATGACACCGTGCCTTCCTCGCCCGATTAGAGTCCTCGTCAGTAGGTCCTCCTGATATCATTTGGATGATGCCCCGAGGCTAGGGTGATCATTGGTCCTCTTCTCCCCTTGAGGCTGTTCATCCTCTACTAGTGTTGCCCGTATATCAGGGTTATTCTGTATGATGCATTCCAACTCGTTGTCCAGATGTCGGCACTCCGAGGTGGTGTGACCGTAATCCCTATGAAAATCACAAAATTTATCTGACTTTGGATTCCTCGGGGCCCTGTCACTTCCCCGAGGTCGCTGCACTACCTTTCGCTCATCGCAAATCTCCAGGCCCGAGCCTTGCTTACTTTCAACGGCGTCCAAGCTGCAAACTGTACCAACAGTAGGGGAGGTTCCTGTCGAGATGGCCTCGGCAGGGCTCTTTCTGTCCGAAGATCTCGACCAGGTCGGGATGATTCTTTCTGTTCACTCCTCCTCGAGAACTGTATCTCCTCCATATCGACATACTTTTTTGCTTTAGTGAGGAGTTAGTCAAACGTTTTCGGGGGTTTCTTGACCAAGAATTGTAGTCTTTGACACTAGTACAACATTAGATAACCAAGTAGGGAAGTGTACCTCTCTTATATGCCCGGCCTGTAGCAGATCCCCGACCTGACTCCTGATCACTGCGTCTTTCTCGAGGCCAAAGTGTCTCCTCTTATGAATGACTGGTCGGGAGTTCGGGGAGACGTTCATCCTATGCTCCATGACTTCGTGCCTGACCCCTTTCAGGTCGGAAGGAGACCAGGCGAACACATCCTTGTTTCTTTCCAGGCACCGGATCAACTGTACCCCCACATCCTCTGAAAGAGTCTTGGCTATCTTCAAAACCCCGGTTGGATGAACGAGAACTACTTCGTCCTCCTCATCCTTGGTGGTCAACTGAAAATCTTCTCCAACCATATTCACATCCCTGTCCTCCCGAGCCTTCGGATAGTCTTGGGCTCGGACCTTAGCTGTCTTCTGTTCAACTCTTACTTCCTCCACATAACACTTCCTCGCCATCTTTCAATCTCCGAGCACTTCACCCACTGAATCTCCCACCCTGAATTTGATCTTTTGATGCAAGGTCGAGGCCATGGTCATGAAGGCGGCTATGGATGGCCTTCCCAAGATGACGTTGTAGGAAGAAGGTAATCTACCACAGTAAACTCGATGACCTTAGTCTTCATGTACTTCCCTGATCCAAGTGAAAGAGGCAACTGGACGACCCCCACTGACTGCAAAGAGTGACCAATGAACCCAAACAGTGGCGTTTGCACTGTCTCCATACGATACTCCCCGAGGTCCATCTGATCCACGACACCCTTGAAAAATACATTGACCGAGCTTCCAAAATCCACAAAAATGCGAGCCACTTCATAATTTGCAATCATCGCCCGAATAAATAGTGAGTCGTTGTGTGTTTCAACATCCACCGGCAAGTCCTTGGGGTCGAAGGAGATGGCCGGTCCCGAGCGCCTATTTTTCTACCTTCATGGCTTCCATCCGACGCATCGTGCCTTCATCGTCCGATTGGAGTCCCCGTCAGTGGGTCCTCCTGATATCATTTGGATGACGTCCCGAGGCTAGGATGATCGGTGCTCTCCTCGGGAAGGATCCTGATCCTGATTCCGGGGTGTTCTTTCTCACCCTGATGGCTTCTTATCCTACCGTCAACTCTATCCTCCCCATGTCCTCTTCTCCCCTTGAGGCTGTTCATCCTCTACTAGTGTTGCCCGTATATCAGGGTTATTCTGTATGATGCATTCCAACTCGTTGTCCAGATGTCGGCACTCCGAGGTGGTGTGACCGTAATCCCTATGAAAATCACAAAATTTATCTGACTTTGGATTCCTCGGGGCCCTGTCACTTCCCCGAGGTCGCTGCACTACCTTTCGCTCATCGCAAATCTCCAGGCCCGAGCCTTGCTTACTTTCAACGGCGTCCAAGCTGCAAACTGTACCAACAGTAGGGGAGGTTCCTGTCGAGATGGCCTCGGCAGGGCTCTTTCTGTCCGAAGATCTCGACCAGGTCGGGATGATTCTTTCTGTTCACTCCTCCTCGAGAACTGTATCTCCTCCATATCGACATACTTTTTTGCTTTAGTGAGGAGTTAGTCAAACGTTTTCGGGGGTTTCTTGACCAAGAATCTGAAGAAATCCCCCCCTCGCAACCCTTGAGTGAATGCCCCGATCAGCAAATCCGACGTGACAGACGACACCTCAATAATAGTTCTGTTGAAACGCCTGATATACTCCCGCAGACTCTCCTACTCCTTCTGTTTTACAGTGAATAAATTCAGTGTTGTCATTGGTTGCTTCTTGCTACTAGCGAACTGATGGAGAAACGCCTGACTGAAGTCCTGAAAGCTCTTGATACTCCCTGTCGGCAAGAGGTTGAACCACTGTTGTGCAGATCGGACTAGGGTAGTAAGGAAAACTCTGCATTTGATGGGGTCAGCATATTGGTGGAGGAGGGCGGCGTTTTCAAACCTAGACAGGTGCTCCTCGGGATCTTCCATCCCGTCATACTCTCCTATGTTGGGAAACTTAAAGTGCTGGGGTAGCTCGGCAGCCAGTACTTCAGCAGAAAATGGGACCTCCCGAGTTGGGAGGGGTGGAGGCGCCGATCTTCTTTCTTCTCTCAGTCGATCAACCTCCTCCCGAGCTTCCTGATCTCCTCAGCTTGTAGATCAGGCGGCGGGTGTGACTCAGGCCGATTTTCCAATATCTGCTCCACGGTAGTTGCTACTAGTTGGGCTATCTGGGTGCTGTGAGGCTGTGATGCTCCGACCCCTGAGAAAGGCTCTCCGTGTTGCTGGTTTCTCCGGTCCCCTGAACTCTACTCCTCTTTGGTGGCATCTTGTCTTCCTTCTTCTACGTTTCCCACAGATGACGTCAATTAATGGAGCCGAATTATCTCAGCCGAGAGCTGCCACCAGCTCGGGAGCTCGGGGACATCAGTCGTCGGGATTGTTGACGAGTGGAGGGTGGTTCTTCGTAATGCCTGTAGCCACAGATCACAGGTCAGAGGGCGCCGGAAGCGTGTCCGGTGAAGCCCCTCCGATACTTAAGTCAGGCAGGATGCGAGAGCAAAAGAGAGCAAAAGGCTATATGTAAACTGAGAGCAAGCAAAATATGTGAATATCCTAATGAGAGAGCATACCTGAGTATTTATAGAGAGGCTAGGCAGTGGAGATGAGCGCTTTACTCGGCGCTGGACTCTTTACTCGATGCGTGATGCGCTGGGGCACTTATCTTGGCGAAGATTGCGCCTAGATGGATGAGTATCTTGAGCGAGATGCTTTCCGCAATTCTCGGTGATCCCGTAATTCAAAGAGAGAGAGGCGTATGCCGTTGGACTCTGGGAGGCCAGGTCTTCTTCTCGGGAAGCAATTCCGAGCTGGGCACGAGCCCTCGGGTGATCCTCCCGAGCTGACGGTGTAGGTCGAGAATGGGAGCCTGCTGCTCGATCTCGAGTCCCGAGGCGGCCATGGGGGACATCTGGGCACGAGCCCTCGGGTGATCCTCCCGAGCTGACGGTGTAGGTCGAGAATGGGAGCCTGCTGCTCGATCTCGAGTCCCGAGGCGGCCATGGGGGACATCAATAACCAATAAAAGAAGTTTCACCAATATATAAATTGTAACATTGAGATTAAATTGTTACCATTAAAAGATTAAAACTATTGGTGACCAACTTACATAATGTTCTTTTACAGTTTCTCTTTCTAATATTCTATTCATAATTTTATGTTGCATCAGGATATCGTAATTTAATTTCTATTTATCATATAATGACATTACACACTACTAACTACCAAGTAACCATGTAAATATTTATGCATACACATTAATTGGTAACTTATGATTTTTTTATGTAAAAAGTTTAATAATTATATTAAAATTTAAGAATTCCTTTTATAAATAACTAAAATGATTGTTTAGGCATATTATTTTTTACTGTTCATTGTTGGGGCAAGATAGATCAATTCGGCCATTCAAAGAACTAGAAGAATAGCAGTAACATAATCTTCAATAAAATAATAATTACACAATTAGGTAGATACATCACATGACCAAGAGCCATTTTAACAATATATATTTCACCAGCAACACGAAAAAATTATGCATGAAATTAGAAAACAACACACCGCAAATTCTTGGATAGCAACATTCAATGTACATTGGAAAATAGGGGCTTCAACGTCAAGGACTAAAATCTTGATGAGATGCTAAGCACAACTCATGCAATTCACTTAGAATCCATTCTTCTCCAGTGTGTCCACCCAGAACCAGAACCCGGGTTCCTCCGACTATACACGTGCTATGACCCCAAGCAAACTTAGGTGGCTGCCCGGCAGCATTCACAATCCTCCAGGATGGTTTTTCTTCAGAGGGATCCAACAGAAAAAGCTGTGACGGAGAGTGAAGCCCAGATATTGAACCACCAAAAACTACGATCCTTCCACAAGGCAATGTCACTGCAACGTGATCGAGTCTGGGAGGGGGAATAACAGCGGTTTGGCCACCAAAACACTCGAGCTGCCTCCACTGTGGCTTTTCGTCGTCCGTATCCATTGTATAGGCTTCCCCCGATCTTAACTGCAGGTGACCACTCTTAGCAAGACCACCGAACATCAAGATTTTTGTTTTCCCATAAACAGAAAGTGAATGACCTAATCTAGATGGTGGCGTCCAGCGGCTGGAAATTTCTTTCCATGTAGGCTTGTCCGTGTTGAGATCCAACAAAAACGTGTCACTGAGGAGAACCCCAGCTTCAGTGCACCCACCAGATACGACCAGCTTTGACCCCCCAAGAGTGCAAGAACTATGCCAAGATCTAGGCAGAGGAGGCGTTCCACCAAAAACTTCCCTCCAGGTAGGATGCTTGGCATCTAAGTCAAGAACAAAAACATCATTCAGCAATCCTTGACTACCACACCCACCGAACACCACCAACCAGGAACCATTCAAGCATGAGAGCGTATGACCCCAACGTCCTGGTGGAGAAGATTTAACAGTCACACGACGCCACTCTGGGTTTGTTGCATCAAGGTTAAGGACAAAGGTGTCATCCATGGGCTGCATGTTGACTCCTTCACCTCCAAACAAGACCAGTCGATTTCCTGCAGCACATGCACTGAAATTGCAACGTGAAGGCTCGACTGCCCCACCAACAGTCAACTTCTTCCAACGAACTGCTTCAAGAGTTGTTAATTCCCTAGCCAACCGTCCCCATCCTAATCTCTTAGTCATCAATTCCAGTGCACCAGTGACGTCTCTTCCCCATGCATTTTGGCATACCATTTTCCTCACATGCTCGTTCTTCGTTAATTGCCGAATCCTTCTGCAGACTGATCCAATCGATGCAACATCCCTAGGCGTCAAACGGGACAAAATATTTTGAGCTAGCACTTCATCAGATAGTTGTAGGATACCACATATATCCAGATGATGGGCGTATTGTAACTGTCCACCCTTGTAAAAGGGCTCACTTGGCTTGTCGGTATGCTGTTGAAATGATTCTTTGAAAACTGGATATGATACATTGTTCAGATCTAGATTGGCTTCAGAAAATATTTGGACGCCAATAACGTGGGTAACCATACCGTCATCACTATGAATCGGAATAAGTCTTAGCATGTTCACCAAGGGAGTACCATCTTTCCTGAAGTTAATGAGCTCCCCTTGAAATTCAATGCCTTCCTCAATACATCTTCGGATCTCAGAAACAACAACAGGATCCACCAAAGGATGACGTCTGTTGGCATGTGGATCTCTGAATTGCAGGAACCGACTGAAGAATTTAATGCACATCATAGATTCTTCAGTTTTCAAATATCAACTATCTAGGCTAAAGTAGCATTTGCTTGTATACACATGGGAAAGCACATGTCAACAGATAATGATAAATAGCGAGCATATCACATCTCAAACAAGAACAATCAGAAAAACACCCATAATAACACAAAATAAATTCATCATTATCATCAAGCAGCATTAGTCCCTAAATGAGTAAGGACCAACTACATGAGGCCCTGTATCCATGATGCTCTATTTGATTAAAACTTCAACATGACCCAAATCATTTAAGGCATGCCAAATAACCTGATTCATGAATACCTTTTCGAAGATCAGCAGCACCATGAATAGAGACTCACTAAACTTAACAGCACAGCCCATGAGCTCGCTCGTTCTACCTCTTCTAATTACAAGGATACAAATATCCTGAGGATAATATTTGACTGCGGCTGCTGGTACTACTGCTGACACAATACTATACCAAACGAAAAAATATCTACCGCATTGAACGCCTTGTCAATAAAGGATTGATAATAGATATTATCACACTAACCTCCATTTTGAGCTCTTGTCATTCCATCAACAACTTACACTGTACTGTGCAATTATCGTTGGCATCTGCTAATTCCTCAGTTGTTGCACAGGTGATCCCTCCAACTTATTAATTCCTTGGAGTTTGTTAGTCAACGAAGTCCACACAATTATGTCTAATAAGAACAGCTAACAGCAGACGTCGCCACATAGAGATCCTGTATTATGCAGGGTAGAAATGACCATCTATCTTGGGACGGAGATAGATCTTCTCTTTGAGGGGTGCAAAAATTTTTTTATGGACAAAATTGTTATTAGTGGTACAATTTTATGTATTTTAGAAAAAGTTATATTGGATTAGATAGTTGTTTGAAAGAAAAAATTAAGGATTTGGAATTTGAAATATGAAATTTTTCGTTCCAAATGTAAAATGTGGGATTGGGAAAATAAGAAACTTAAAATGTTTTATTTATTTTCTGAAAATAAACAATTTTCATAGAAAATTGACGGGTGGGGGGGATGGCGCAGGTGCCATACCACACCACAAACCTCATCCCAACTTAGTCACGGAAGTAAAATTTGAGGGCGGCGGTGACCATCCCCCATGCTGCGTCACTGCATCTACCATCATTCATAAACTCTTATGTTACACCAAAAAAGAACACCTGAATATCCATTGGCTCTCATTAGGTCTCCCTTTTGAACATCAGAACCGAGGTATTGTTTGAAATAACCTTGGTCTAGATTTCTGAGGATTTTCATAAACGTGCACTTCAGGTCATCAACGAGGTCGATGATCCTATTAAACCTATGACTCCCTGTCCCCATCTCAAATAACTTATCGACGGTGACCTGATTGACACTAGGAATAGATGTAGTTTGTCAAATGTCCTACTCAGCATTAAGGAGATAAATGTTAGCAATCATGTTTCAATCTCAAACTTATTTTGAACAATAGATGTTCTCCGGCAATTGCCAGCATATCCTCCAGCACCATATACTGAATCTTCATCTTTGGATATTTTTCTACAAGAAAATATAGGAAGTTTAAGGGACTAGCGGGTGATACTGAAACGGTACGAGACCAAGCTTGGAAAATAAACCCAAGAATTGAAGGGCAAATCATTATACTGTCTAGTCTTTAGGTTTTCTGTTTATGAAGAGAAGAGACAAATACGCACCACAGACAACACATGATTCATCCATGCAAAGGAAACTACTCATTCAAGTAAACGTAGAGACTACTAGAGCGTTCATTTAGAAAACACCTCTTGCTTCTTCCTCCCGTATTAACTCACAGTCAAGCAAACTGCTTAAAAAAAATGTAGCATTGTAGCAGATTCACAAATGATGAAACGAGTTCACAAAGTTCCCATTACAAAATAACAAGGGCATATGGCAGGCTTGATTATTTCAATCCCGGCAGAGGAAGTCAGGCAGACGAAATAATTCCAAGGAACAGACTTACGGAAACCAAAGATCAACCAGATATTTCTCGACGAATTTTTACTAGTTGCCACAGGCTCACAGAGTCAGTGGATGGGCATGAGGATCTATCATCAAGAGTTAGCTGATACCACAAACACAGGGACTACATAGAGGACCAAGGGATTTCCCTAATATGCACCATTTGCCACTCAAAATTTTGAAAGGAATTTTGTTTAAGAAGAAGAAAGAAACAACAAAAATCTACGTGCCGCCACATCCCACTAAAAAAAATCAAAAATAACTAGCCAGTTAAGGGGATATTCGAATATTATTTTAGAACAGAAGCTCAAATCAATCAATTTATGAAGATGAGCCAAAAAAACTCAAAATCAAGGAAAATCTGCAAAAAAGGAACATATTTCGCACAAACTAACTGTGAATGGGAATCACCAGTTGCGACCGAGAACTTCGTGAGCGCGAAACCCGGTGGAGAATTCGAAGACTGTGTTGACGTATATGATAGGAAAATCTGGTTCCATCGCATCCGACACAACGATCGACGTCGGAAGCGCCGCCGGCGCGTAGAACACTCGATCTTCACCGATGTGCGACTCCATCTCCACGTCATCCTGCTCCATATTGTCCATTCCGCCATCAAATTTCAGCCTCTTCCCGCAGCTCATACGATACAATTCCTCCTCTTCTTCCTGGCATTCCTCCATCCCCATATTTTCTTGCTCCTGTACACATCTAAGTTTACACACATGAATATATATATACATCTATATATATATATATACTCCGCAGTCAGTGTTGAGTGTGACGAAGATATCTTGTGGAGACCTCAGCAAATTGGACGATAAAGGACACTAAACTACGGCGATGCCATCGAGATGCTCCACGACAGCTAAAATAATCATAAATAAACAGCTTAAATTTAATTACAAGGATTTTAATTATTATCGATATTTCTCTCAATAATCCACCTCAACTTTTATATAAATATATTATATAAAAAATATCAGTTTTTAAAAACCTAAAATAAAATCATATAGATTATTAGGTATTCATTTTTATTTGTAAGATAAAATAGAGATGCCTCCAACATTATTATGTTATCGAAGTAATTTAATAGAATTATTCGATTTAAAATTTATTTTATTAGGTTTTTTTTACTTCGGCCAAGTTAATCTCTTCAAACGGATAAGTGCAGCGGATGATATGCAGTGAACGAATGAGTACAAGAAGAATAAAGAAATTATTAATGGTACTATAAATGTATCAGATGTTGAATTAGATGAGTTACATATAAGGATTGAAAATCTAATTCTTATATTCATTGAGTATAATATATTTAAAGAATTATTATTGTTGATAAAAAAGAGTTGGTATATCCAAATTGAAATATGAATATAGAGAATCGATATCCAATAAGCATCCTCATGAGAATAAATGAATAGAAAATTTATGGTAGCAAATGTAATTTTTATAATTAAAGATTTAAAAAATAACGGCTAAAATTAATTTATAATATATTTATAATGCATATGAAGTGGGTCTTAAATTGTCCTCTGATCTAACAGGAATTGCATTATTTTAGTCCTCAAGGTTTATTTTTAAATATATTTATAAACTGATGTGGGAAATTTAGTTAAAAAATTGCATTTAAAGAAATTTAAAATTGTGCAAGACTATTTTTAAAAATGTATGTTAGAGAAGGTTATTTTTAAATGAACAAACTAACATTATTTCCCCTTTATTTGAATGGCTTTTTCATTGGGTCATGTGTCAGTTGAGTCATATTTTATGACTCTTTATAGGTTTGGTCGATGCTGCCTGTGTAGGTACTGCCCACAAATACAGATGGCCATTCAGCAGCTGACATGTGGCGAAAAACAGTAGAATTAAAAATAAAAAAAAACCAGCAGAAAAAAAAAACTCAGCTGCTAAAAATTTTCATGAGCTGAACAAAAAACTAGTTGGTTTTTTTTTTTTTTACAGCTGTTTTTTATTTATTTATTTTTAATCTACTGTTTGTCGCCACATGTCAGCTGCTGAATAACCACCTGTATTTGTAGGCAGTACCCACACAGACAGCATCAACAAAGCTCTCTCTGTATAAATTTGTCTACTATCAATAATTAGTATACCTTTATTTTTTTATCAATTTATAAATATTCCATAAAAGGAAAATACAGTGGAAATATGACTCGGATGCCTGGGCAATTTGGTAGTTTAATGGAAATTGGAGGTGAAAGGACAAGACCCACAGATTGATCCTCGTAGGATAGATATTTTAAACTATTGAAAATATCTGTACCCAACCTGCCACTCTGGAGCGTCCACGCCATGCATTTCGTCGAGCCAGATATTTATGCATGTATACGCCACCATTTACTTTAATTTTAAAGTATATATGTATATATGTAGACTACTATTACTCTCGAGATTAGTTTTTGCATTTAGTAAATATCTAATTTAATTTTTTTAAAATTTAACATGCTTGAAAAATATTTATAGATTTTTTTATTTTATTGTTGGTTGGTTGGGATATGTCACTTGTTCTACAACGTTTAATCTTAATCCGATGTATATTTGATTAAGTGTGAGCTATCAGAGCTGAACAAGGACGCAAAACATGTCATACGATTATATATATATATATATATATATATATATTCTTATTCAGTGTGTAAAATTATGTGAGACCCTACAAGATCTCGGAAAGCATAACTCCTATGTAAAATTAGAATTTTCTCAAATCCAATGTTTTTAAAAGTCATACGCTTTGTTTGGACATGTTTTTTAAAAATATTTTTATAAAAGTATTTTTTTTTTTAAAAAAAATCTTGTAACATATTTTAAAAGTTTTTTTAAAGGTAAGTATGCGTTTAGACAATTATATTATAAAAATATTTAGATAATTATTTTAGAAAATGATTTATAATTAAGAAATATTATTAACATAGCATTCAAAAAATTAATCTAATAAAAAAATTTAATTGACCATTCGTATAAAGTATACATATATTTTGTATTCTAAAAACATTATAAAACACTTTCACTTGTTCTTCAAAAAGTGTACTTCAAAACTAGTTTTTTAAAAATATTTTTCAAAAACATTCTATAAATATCTTATTCAAACATATATTTTAAGTTTTTTTTAACTTTAACAACACTAAAAACGTTTTTAAAAAACATGTCCAAATGGAGCCCTATAAATTTTGCAAGAGTTTATATGGCTAATATACATAAATAAGGGATATGTTTAGTACAAAAAGATCATTAATTCATAAAAGGATTTTGTGTTCTCACGAGAACACTACATTTATTCATATACAAGGTTGTATTACAAGTAAGAATATCGGATGCATAATTTATAGGTTTTGGTGAAAAATAAAAAGAGATTAATCAGCTCAAGTATTATCAACCAGATTACTGGGTTGATTATTGAAATCATATCGGAGCTAAGATGGTTAATGAAAAACCAGCTTAGAGACTCAAGACCAGAGCTAAGCTGGTTAAGGTCAAACCAACTCAGGGAATTTAACTAAGCTGGTTAAAGACAAACCAACTCAGAAGAATCTAAACAGTTATTCGGTTAAAAGAAGAGCAGATTGAGATTAGATTAGTTTACAAGAGCAGAGTATATCCAAACAGAATAATTTGTATTCGATCAGTTGAGAAAACAGCTCAGAGCAAAGCTGATTAAGAGATGGCATTAGTGAAGGACAAGCCAGATTCTTTTAGAAGAGATGGATGCAATCAGAAATGCTTGTGTTTCTATAGAAGAAGACAGAAGTGAACAAAGATTACAATCTGGAATAGCTTAGAAGCAGATTAGAGCAAAACAGCTTCGAACCACATTAGAGGAGTTCAACACAGCGACCAGATCGAAACCCAGCTAAGTAAGCACAACTTAGCAAAATGGATTTCATAGTATTTTGAGGTTTCGTACAGATTGATTTTATGTGTTTGACTTCTCAGTATCGCTTTGTAGTCGTTGGAATTACTTTGAGCTAATCCTAGATATACAGAGATATTTTTTCAACTGGGAACGACGCATTGTATGCTAAAAGAGGAAAATCATTTAATGTAGGTGTACGTGAACAGTACAAACATTTAAGACGCCGCAGTCATCTCACTTTGGATTTATACGACGTGTCTACTGGTAACATTTATTACCGTTGTATCCAAATGATATACATTGGTGAAGTAGATCAGTTGGAGATACCTAATGCTTACACAACTTACGAACTTTTGAATTAACGAGTTTGCACAACAAGAGCAAAAACAGAGTTCAACTCTCAAACCAGCTCGCACAGCTAGTGACACACAACAACTTGTTGTATATCAATTCTTTGTGACACAATCTTTTGTATCACACTCTGTAGTGTTGAGTTTATATTGTATATAAAAAACAGAGAGTTGAGTGCTAGAATAGCAAACCAGCTTATACCTATATTTCCTGTATATAGAGCAGATCGCGAGTCTGTTTCTATTGAGAGATTACTAGGAGTTCTTGCAGCTGCTGGCTATCGGATCAGGTTTGTACAAGGAGTTGTATAAATAAAATCTTCTAGTGGAAATCCTTCCTATTGAGGAAGAAGGAGAGACATAGGAGTTTAACCTCCGAAATTTCAGAAACAAATCCTTGATCCCTTTTATTTACTGTTTTCAGTATTTCATTTAAGCATTCCCTCATCTTTTACATTTACGCATTTTACCTGTTCAATGTTGAATCGTGTTTTTCCGCATAATATTTTTATTACACGAGACAACAGTTTGCACTGAGAACCCTCCAAGCTGGTAACTCAGCTTAGAGGTTAGCCAAGAGCTAAAATCTTTTTAAAGCAGTTTTTCATAAAAATTAGCAAAGGAGTTCATTCACCCCCCCATCTGAACTCCCGAGCCATATTTTTTATCCTAACAAGTGGTATCAGACCTCAGTTTCTCAGTGGCTCAACAGTTTTATTGTCATTTGCATTCGTCAAATATGTCGATTTCTCACAACAAAATTCTCAAGTTTTCTAAGGAGGAGTACGGCGTCTGGAATATCCGGATGCAAGTTCACCTATAGACTCAGGGCGATGATATGTGGTTCATCATAACAGATGGATCAATCAAGATTATGAAGCGAATACTGTAGTATCTATCTCAGGAGGTGCAGCTCAACGGGTAGATAAGCCAAGGATGAAATGGACCTCCGAGGATAAAAAGAAAGCAAATTTGGACAATGTGGCCAAGGATATTCTGTATAAGACGCTGGACAACAATATGTTCAGTAAGATCAAAACATGTACAACGGTCAAAGAAATATGGGAAAAGCTCACCTAGATATGTAAGGGCAATGAGGAGACAAAAGAGAACAAGATGACCGTGGCCTTGCAAAAGTTTGAGCTGATCAGGATGAAGCCTGAGGAGACAATGGGAGAGTTTGACGAAAGGTTCAACTCGCTGGTGATTGAGCTGACTAGATTGGGGAAAGAATATAGCAACAGGGAGCTAGCCCTGAAAGTGATGAGAGCATTGCCAAAGGAATGGGAAGTTAAGACTATGGCCATGCGGGAATCCAAGGATTTGAACAAGCTGGAGCTTCACGATGTATTTGCCAACCTGAAAGCGTACGAGTTTGAGCTGGAGACAAGAGCAAAATCTGAGCCTTCAACATCACAACTAACCAAAGCTATTGCTGCCACAATGACAGAATAGAGTCCCCAGAGCAAATCGGCAGAGGAACTTAGCAATAATGCTATGTCCCTCTTCATAAAAAAATTTGGGAAATTTTATGCGAAAACATAACTCTAAACCCAACTCTTCTAATTCATTTAAAAAGAATTTAAACTCTTCTTCTGATGATAAGTGCTATAATTGTGGTAGGCGTGGTCACTTCCTAGCCGACTGCAAGAATCCCAAGCTGGATGCAAAGAAGCAACCAGATCACGGAATCAAAGAAAAGAAGGAGAAGAAGTTATACAAAAAGAAGAGAACGGAGAAAGCCATGGTAGCAGAGGAAAAAAAAAGTTCATGGGCGGACACAGATTCAGAGGAGTCCAGTTCAGGGACGTCCTAATCAAGCGAGAGTGAGGATGAAGTACAGTGCCTAATGGCTGATGACACTGATGAGGTATTTGATTTCTCCAATCTCGAGTTTACACGTGAGGACCTTGTAACTGCAATAAATGATATGGTCCATGAGTACAAAAAGCCGTCTCAATCATTTGAGGAGGTCAATGCTGAAAAGGAGAGCCTTGCGACAAAATATGAGCTGGTAAGCTCAAGCGAGTTATAGGCTTCTCTAAGTACGCGGATGACTGAGAATGAGCAATTGAGAAGCAGGTAGCAGGAGATAGTTCATGAAAATAAGCACTTAGCTGAAACCATAAGCTCCTAAACCAAGTCGTCTGCTTCCCTTGATAAATTGCATGGAGCTATGAAGCCGTCCGGTGATAGATCCAGATTGGGCTATGGGAGCAATGATAGCAATAATGCAGAGACTAGTTGTACCCCAAAGATTAATAGGACAAAGCTCCATACAATGAGCTTTGTAAAATTCAGCACGGGACAGCCTGAAGAGGCACAATCTGATGAGTCTAAGATAGCAGCTAAGCCTCCAATCTAGAAAGGTAGATTTTACGGGCTGGGGTATACTGCTACCCTTGAGAAGCCGAAAGAGAGCTGGCTCAAGAAACGAGTAGAACAGATGAGGGGTCAACCCAAATCTGGTGGGAAAAATCCAGGCCAGTTCTCAAAAGTTTTTATGATGGAAAGGCAGTAAATGCCTAGGTATAATAAGCCCAGATCACAAGGCAAACATAATGTGTATCAAACTCACTTCAGAACAAAAAGCACACACAAACCACACACATAATTTGATGCACGTACTGGTAAATTGGTTAAGATTATCCAAGTATGGGTCCCGAAGGGATTAATAAAGCCAGGACCCAAGTAAATCAAATGGTTCCAAACTCTGTTTTGTTTGTGATTGCTGGAACAACAGGTTTCAAGACTGGAGCAATCAACATGATACCTGGACAGTGGATGTGCGAGGCACATGACTGGTGATCTCAAGTTGTTATCAGATGTCAAGTTGTGCAATGGAACTAAGATCACCTTCGGTGATAACTCAAATGGTAACACTTTGGGTAAGGGTAGCTTACGCATGGTAAGCTTACTGTCAATAATGTTATCCTTGTTGAGAAATTGTGTTAAAATTTGATAAGTATCAGTCAATTGTGTGACATTAATTATTCAGTTAAATTTCAAAAGCACACATACCCAGTTCAAAATCCAGAAGGTCTGACCGTGCTGACAGGTTACAGATCGGGGGAAACCTACAAAATAGACTGGTCAGATCAGCCGCATACCGAACAAACTTGCCTAGTAGCTGACTCTTCTAAGAGCTGGCTATGGCATCAGCGGATGAACCATCTTAATTTCAAAACTATTGCCAATTTGAGTTAGCGTGAGTTAGATACTGGTTTGCCTAAAATAAAATTTTCAAAAGACAAGATTTGCTCTGCGTGTCAGCTGGGAAAACATATAAAATCTACTTTTAAAAATAGAGGCAATAACAAAATCTCTCGTAAGCTGGAACTTTTACACATGGATCTTTTCGGTCTCATACCCGTAACCAGTTCAGGGGGAATGAAGTACAACCTTGTCGTTGTTGATAATTTTTCAAAATTTACGTGTGTGTTGTTTTTAAAATCAAAAGATCAAACTGCCGACCAGCTGATCATGCTTTTAAAACATTTACAAAATGACAAATCTTGCTGTAGAAACCCAATCCGTAAATATCAATAATTTAACTGGAAATGTGCAAATTAAAAGTTTTTATCTTATAATGGATGATTTGCAACCTTAAAAATTTCGGATCGCTATTCATGAGATTAGACTGTATATATATAATTAGTTTATTAAGGTAATATTCAACTGCATAATTTTATAAGTGTACCCAAGGATAAAAATCCATTCAGATTACAACAAATGATCAAGGAAGTAATTTGACATATACAAAAGGTTGTATCATAGTTTCTGTACAACAAAGAGAATGAGAACTGAAAATAGTGTGGAAGCTAATGTCCACGATAAACACCCCCACTCTGATCCAGCTCGCACCATCCAGCTCTACTTAATTCTCATCACCTGCACTAAAAAAAACTAGTGAGCATAGGGGCTCAACAAGTAACATCTAAAATAACTAAGGCAGATAATATAAGCATAACAATATCTGTGATTTATCTGAGAATTTAAAAGCTAAAACTATAATCTGGTATTGAGAACTGCGAAAGCATAACTCCAATTTGAAATATACTTAAAAGCATTTTCTCATGATTGTAAAAGAAAGTAATATATACTTTTCTTTAAAGTGGTTATAAACAACCCTTCGCTCTGTTTTCATTTTCTATCGAATTATGGCACAGATCTCCTTAGGTCAAGGTCGTTTGATCAACTATAGTCTGAAATCAGGAACTGGGGAATAAATCCTAACTTTATTCTGTTGGATCTGTTTATACAGATCAGAATCTAAGTTTTGATTCACACAAAATCTGTTACTATTGTACTAATGCTCTACTTGAAATGCACAGCTTGCTTAGTCTGGAGTAGACATGAAGATATCCAAATTGGAACAGTGAGGGGACGCCTGAGCTGGATTAGTCGAAGATATTGAGCTGGAACAGTAAGGGGACGCCCAAGCTGGCTCAGCCGTTTACTTCCAGAATGCAGGGAACACCAAGATGGTTCACCATCCTGGAGCAGGAGCAGCATGAAGATCAAGCACAAAGTATTTTGAAGAGCAGAGTTCAAGTGCAGAGAGATGAAGTGCAGAACGGCTCAAGCGCAGATCAAGTGCAGAGTACAAGTGCAATGTTCAAGTGTCATTTCATAGACAAGCGCAGGTCAGATCACTATGCGCAATAACTAATTCATCATATGAATCGGGATTGATTATTATACAATCACTGGTTTTGGATTGTAGATCTACGAGGATAAAATTTAAAGCATCCTCGTAGAACTATTTCAATAAACCAGTGGTTTAAAGTATGCTCGCTGACGGTTTGGATGAGGTGTCTGAATGGACCAAGTGAACAAGCAAGCACACAATGGCTCTCGATGAGAAAAATAGAGCCAAGATGGTAAACTAGATCAGGGAAGAGAAAACCCGATCAAGGATCTCAACAGCTGGATTCTTATGACGGAGAAGCAGAATGCGGCTATAGTAATAAAGCAACCAGCTGGGAAGGGTACCAGCTGAGAAACCAGCTCAAATGACCTGCTTCGCATAATGAATAATCTGGCCCAAAACAGCTCAAGAGCAGCTGACAAGAGCAAATTAGAAGGTCAGCAGAAGCAGTTTGCTCGGAGCAGAGAAACCAGCTGGGAATGGAATAAAGCTGGGAACAAGCTCAGTGAAGCAACCAACTCAGAGAAATGATCTTCTTGGGTTAAAGAACAGAACGAGCTCAGCTGCAGACAAAAATAGGCGCAAAATCAGAGCAGATCAGATATGAAGAGCAACCAGCTGGGAAGACACCAGTTGAGGAACCAGATCTGGACAGACTAGCTCAGACAAACAAAGCAGTTTGAACATAAACATACGAAGACCAAAGTAATTGGTTCAAACTGATTTGTTTTGACTTTTCCGCATCAGGTACAAGCAAACAGAGCTCGAAGTTAGCGAAGGTTGCAGAAGCACCGATGAAAAAAGCTCAAGTCAAATAAAGCCTGCAACGCAGTAAAATCCAAAGGATACAAAGTACAAATATGTCAGAAGACTTTTCAAAACGACTACAACTTTGTGTCCAATGGACAAATCCAAACACGAGGCTTTATATATCAGGTGCAAAGCATAGATTGGGGCATGCACACAAAAATAGAGAGAGAAGTTGTGCAAATCTAGAACGCACTAATAAGATGAAGCACAACCTGGAAAGACAATGAAAAACCAGATCGGATAGGAGTACTTCCTAGTGTGTGAGATTTTATATTTGAGAGATCACAATATACACTGAAAATCTCACACACGATTCACTCACATATATTTGAAAGAGCTAATTACATTAGCTGAGTGAATAAAATACAAAACTCTCCATTGTAGTCTTTGGACAGGGACGTTAAACAAGTTTTGTTGTCTTTCGCAATGAGACGTTAAAGAAGTGTGTGTAGCCTTTCTCACTGAGGCAGTAAAGAAGTGATGTTAGACACACAGCTTGCGAGCTTAGTGTGCAGTGGTGTGGCTAGGAGTTTTTACGACTGCTGGTCGTAGGAGTGGGTTGCAGCGAAGGGTCGTTGTAATCAAAATCTTCTAGTAGAAACCATCCCATCGAGGAAGAATGGGAGATGTGGGAGATTCAGCTCCGAACTTTCATAAACAAATTGCAGCGTATTCTCTTTACTGCTTTCCGCACTTACATTCAAACGCAAAGCATGATTGTTTAATAGGCATAAAACTGTTTAAAGAGCTTTCAATTATAAAAGTTCAGTTTGAGTTGTTTTCGCATGTTTTTTTAACTCATAACTCAATCGTATCTCGATGCACTAACATTCAAGAACACTGAGCTATTGCAGCTCAAAGTTGAAGAAACCAGACTGCTCGTGTTAAACCAGCTTGCAAAAGAGCTGGTAATTTGGACCAGCTCACAGAGCTGTTGGTCCAGATTCACGACGATCTGATTCACAAGTAGCGTGCTGGTTTTCGAACTCTCTTAAATTTTAAAATACACGTAACTTACGGGTTGGTGCTTCGGATGTTAGGATCAAATAGACAAAAAAAACCATGCCTATTTAAAATTTAATTGGAAAACAGCACGGTTTCGGGAAGGGAATGTTAGAGTAGGTGCCCAAATAGACAACTTGTGGCGTGTGGGTTTTTGTTGACTCTATGTAAAACGATCTTTATTTATGAAATTCGCATTCTTTTATGGAATTCTTTATCTTCATTATTATGATTACAATTGTTGGATAATGACCTTGAATGCCCTATAGTGTATGTTAGATGTGATAGTTGATTTGATGGCTATCATGAAACACATCTAATAGTCACTGTGTATTCTAAACCTGTTCCTAGTCAATTGGACCGTCCAAAAGAAGATAAGGTGCCGCCCGAGCTTGAGACTAGCATCTGCAATGTGAAGTACCACGTTTCATTGGTAGGGAACATAATGATGTTCTGAGAATGCAGATGGAAAGTGACCTGGTTATCTATCGAACTACCCTCGTTCGGACTTTTCAAGTGGTTACCATTTGTCGAGTGGATTAAGTTCGAGGTCTTGGTTGTACAGATTAGCCCTCATTACTCGAAACTTCATTGAGACTCTACATGATAGGTGCCTCACCTTTGACCCGTTTACCGACTCAGTTGGGGTCATCAGGTGGCGGGGTTGGGTGAGGTCCCGATGCATGTAGGAGTCGATGCTTCGTTGTCGAGGATTCACCGCTCGCCCTTGTGCGTGGACATCCTATGATATCTGAGGAGATAATAGTATGATAAATCTCTGGCCAGAGTACTAGATGTGTTTCGGGTAAATGGGTTTACCTAGTAACACATGCAATGTCACTATTTGATCTCCAAGATGTATGCATGGTTATTGGATCTCTAGCGACTCTCGATTTACCAATGGTCGTTGATCTGATCGAGATATTTGAGTTGAAAGAACCGTACTGTACGCTAACCATGATCGACTGGTTCTTTCAGGCACTATCAGTGATACCTAGGGGATCATGGGGCGATGTTGCTAGACGCTTTACCATGATCGATGGGTTAGTGCGAAAATATGGTTTCTGTTTGGGGATCCGGATCCGTCCTCCGGCGAGGCAGCGGAAGAACAAAGAAACACAGCCGGGAGACGATCAATACGAAAAATTGATAACAGTTTATCAACATACATAGGGCGTTCAAAGCGAATACCTTGCTGGCACTTGTGCCTGGCTCCAACCGGAATTACAAGAACCCGGCTCTTCTCGGTAGATTGCGGTAGATAACGCCAATCCGGTCCACGACCAGAACCGAGACTCCTTCGTCAGCCTGCACTAGAAGCGCTGACGAATTCTGCATGAACGGATTCTCCTCGAAAAACTAGGCCGGAACGATTTCCGGCGAAGCGGCGGTGGCGGGCGGCGGCGGGCGGCGCTCGGCGGCGGCGTGAGGTGATTTGAAGAGAGAGGGCGGCGGTTTGCACTTAGGGTTAGGTTAAGTTGTATCACAAGTGAGTTATCAAGTCTCTTAAGTACATTTAAATAGATTAAGTGTTGGACTTGGACCGGCCCAACGGGCCCGGGTCCAACAATGAACATTCAGTTCATCTCCACCACCGAGACTTCATCGTAACTCCGATCGCCGATCAGATCGGACCGATCAAATCAGTTTCTGAAACTGAATAATATGATCTGAAAAACCATTTTTCAGAACCCACCCAGTGCAAAAAGACCGTTTTGCCCCTCAACAGCGGGAAACCCCGGTTTGACCCCTATTGACTTTTGGGAAGTCGCACTTCCCGAAATCCTCTTCTCGTGCTCAAAACATTGAGCTGAGTATCCGTGCGAGAATCTCGAATCTAGTACTTGTGTGACCCTCAATGGTTCAGGGATACAGCTAGCCGTGGGCCCACAACCATTGCGGCTCCGGAATCACAATTCCGGACTTGCCCATCGGATCATGGTAAAGCGTCTAGCAACATCGCCCCATGATCCCCTAGGCTGCCTGCAAGAACCAGTCGGTCGTGGTTAGCGTACAGTACGGTCCTTTCAATCCATATATCCCGATCAGATCAACGACCATTGGTAAATCGAGAGTCGCTATAGATCCGATAACTATGCATACATCTTGGAGATCGAATAGTGACATCGCGAGTGTAACTAGGTAAACACATTTACCTAAAACACTTCTAGTACTCTGGCCAGAGATTTATACACTATTATCCCCTCAGATAGCATAGGATATCCACGCATGTCTGCGAGCGGTGAATCCTCGACAACGATGCATCGACTCCTACATGCATCGG
>KV006675.1:148936-180879 GCA_001598015.1 Dorcoceras hygrometricum
GATGTGTTTCATGATAGCCGTCATACCCACTATCACATCCAACATACGCTTCAGTGCATTCTAGGTCTTTACTCAACGCAATTGTAAATCATTACACACATAATGAAAGTAAAGAACGCCATATAAGTAAATGCGAATATCATATATAAAGACTGTTTGTACAAGAGTCTATAAAACCCACACGCCACAAGTTGGCTAGTTGGGCATCTAGTCTAACAGTTTCGGAGTCACAAATGTTGTGAGCCCACGGCTAGCTGTATCCCTGAACCATTGAGGGTCACACAAGTGCTGTTTCTCAATTCCTGTACGGAAATTAAGCTCAATTTGTTGAGTATAGTAGGAGGAAGGATGGAAGTGTGACTTCCTAAAATTAAATAGGGTGGAAATGCAATTTCCTTAAGCTTAGACTAGTATGACTATCCTTAAAGTTTATAGGGGCCTTATGCTATCTTGGATTAGGTGTTTCGAAAAATTGTTTTCACATTAACTGTGTAGATCGGTCCGATCTGATCGTCGATCGGATTATGATGAAGCCACAGCGATGGAATTGAAACCACCTGGGCCTGGGCCCGACCCAAGCCCATTAACTTGGTTTAAGACCATGAAAATTCTATAAATAGGGGCCCTAGGGTATTCATTTGAAACAAACCAAAAGTTATTCAGCAAATGTTTCTCCCTTCCTCTCCTCCCTCGCCGTCGCCGCCACCGTCGCTGCTCGCCGCTGTGACCGTCGCTGCCCGTCGTCGCTGTCGGAATTTGTCCCGACCGTCTCGGCAAGGAGATTCCATCCGTGAAACTTCGTTGGTTTTCTAGTGCAAACCAACGAAGGAATTGAGATTCTGGTCATGGACCGGATTAGGAGGCCGTAGCTGTTCAACCGTTGAAGTGCCAATTTCCCCGTGGAATTGGTCGGAGCCAGGTGCCTAGACGCCAGCAAGGTATATTCTAAACATTCTATGAATGTTTTAATTATTGTATAGGTGTATTGACCGTTCCCGGGCTCCAATTTTTAATTCTTCTGCTGCGCCACGGGAGCGGGATCCAGATCCGCCGTTGCGTCAACAGGGAAAACACCTTTAAGCTGGTTTGAGATCTGAGCGGTGCTCGGATCTGGTCTGTTAAAAATGAGCTGCAATAGCTCATTGTTCTTGAAAGATTGTGCACCGAGAAACAGATCGGATATGATTTAAATCATGTCAAAAAAAACCCGAACTGGTCTCTGAAAACCGAAAGCTCAATCAACAGATTTCACCAAAAATGCTATGCAGAATACTGTTAACGCGTAAAGCTGTAAGTAAACAAACACTGATTTGTTTATGGAAGTTCGGATATCAAATCCTACGTCTCCCCTTCTTCCAAAACTGGAAGGCATCCACTAGAAGATTTGATCCACAGGCCCGATCAGATTTGGGACTTTCTACTGCTCAAATATGAACTCCTAGACTTTACACCGGCTCGCAGGCTGTGTTCATCCAACTCTATGAACTTCTCTAATATATCTGTTCAAATACTACAAACACTAAGTTTAACGTCTTCGTGTCAAGACAGATTTGGAGTTTGGTTTGTGATTCACTCACTATTCTGTTTCGCACATCTCTCTTATATATGTGAGTGAATCTCTGTGTGTGTGAGATTTACAGTGTAAGCTCAACTCTCGAATATAAAATCTAACACAATTGGGAAGTGCTTCTTTCAAAGCTGAATTTAGCTCAGTTGTCAACTGTTAAAATAAGCTCCTCAGTTTTTTTATAGTTTATAGCTTCGCTTCTGGTTTATCTTCCTGTTGAACAACAACATCGATTCTCTCTACTCGCATCTTTCCTCTGTTCACGATCTATATAAAGCCTTTGTGCAAATAAATCCATTGGACACAAGTTTCTTCATGTTGGAAAAGTCTTGTGACAAGATGTACCTTGTGTCCTTTGTATTTAATGATTCGCATGATTTATTGACTTTAAGCTCTCTTAAATAAATGCTTCGTAGGTTTTACTGCTTTGAGCTCTGTGAACATCTGAAAAGACAATACATCGGTTTGAATTTCCTTATTAAAACTGATTCATCCGTCTGCTTTGATCCTTCAGATCTGATACGGACACTGTTGAAGTCTGTTTGTATATTAGCTCAGATCTGATTCCTTTGTTTTGCTTCAGTTGATCTTAGATGATTTTGATCTTCTTAGCTTATCCAGCTCCGAACTGATCTTCTCTTCACATCTGACCCAGCTCTAAGCTGATCTTCTCTTCTTGTCTTTTCTCGCTCGCTTTCGATCTGGTCTGCTACAGTGTCAGATCTGGTCAGCTTTGACTGGTTATGTGCACTAATCAGATCTGGTCAGTGCTACCCCCTCGGACGGTCCAATGAGTAAGACTCACGACTACGTCGTGAATGAGCTGCTTTTTGGCCAAATTCCTTCATTTAGGCCTCCGAAATCGCGTTTTTCTATTATGTACTTTGCAACTCATCTAAGCTAACTGTACAGTCTTCATCTTTGACGATCTTGGTCTTCTACAGCTACTATCTACTCAGATCTGGTTCAACTTTAGTATCAGATCTGATTCAGCTCCCTGTTTCTTAGCTGATTCGTCTCTATGTCAGACCTGCACATCTCAATTAAACTGTTAGTAAATAATCAGCAGGTTTTGTGTATTTCAAAATACAGATTCTGATATGTAGACACAGATCCAACATCGGCTGTGTGAGATCTAACGTGAGTTGTGGCAGAACTCACGAACACCCCCGAAAAATGATCCTATCAATTGGTATCAGAGCAGGTTGTTCTTAAATAGTGTTTTTGTTTTCGAAGTTTTTAAACGGCTTTAAAATTTGTGTCTGCTCTGATAACCCTTCGAAAGCCTGTCTATGCTACAAAATTTTTAAGTTTTTCAAACTCATTTGATATAGATAGGGGGATGAATGTCTATTGAATTGCAGAGCAGTTTCTCGAAAGGAAAGTGCTGTGAGACCTGGAAATTGTATTAAGGATTAATTGTTGAATTAATCGGGTTTTAGTGATTTCTGGTGATTCAGATTTCATTTTGAATGCTTGGGTTGCATTTTTGGGTCGTAAATCACATTTAGGACCATTCTGGGAATTTTCCTATTTTTGGGTTGAGAGGTCTGTTTTGGTGAAATCTGGTTTTGGTGGAGAAATCTGGTAGCAGATTTGATGACGTAAGCTTCGCTGGCATGAGTTGCGTTGATGACGTAAGCCTTGCTGTTGGAGAAATCTGTTACGTGAGATCTGGTTCTAGCGTATTTTGTTAAGGCGTGAAACGCTGTCGTTTGGTTAAGGAAGAACGGCGTCGTTTTGATTAGCGCTTGTGGGAGAAATCTGGTATAGTGTTTGCGTGAGATCTGTTCGCGTGAGATCTGTTTGCGTGAGATCTGTTTTGTGAGTGTAGCGTACTGGTGACCAGATTTCAGCGCTTGTTTTGGCGACCAGCTTCCAGCGTTCTTAGTTCCAGATTTCACCGTAGCGTGTGACGTCGTTTTAGTGTTAGCGTATTTCCAGCTTTCAGCGTGTTTTAGTTCCAGATTCCAGCGTAGTTGTTGACCAGATTTCACCGTGTTTTTGGAAGCAAACGTAGTGTTTGGTTTTCCAGATTTCACCGTGGCTTTTGAGCATTTTAGCGCGCTTTGCTTGTGAAATCTGTTTCTGTCGGTGGGCTTTTTATCCAGATTTCATGCGTGTATAAATTGGAGCGTTGGCCTTCAATTATTGAGGAAAAATCAGAATCCATACTTAGCATTTTCTCTCGACTTTCATTCTCTGTTTCTCAACCCTCGACTACTATTTATCGTGAGCTTCTCCGGTAGATTCCCGTCGATTCTCGCCACTGTTTTTCACGTTCGAGGTAGCGTTGGACTCCTCTTGGAAAGCTCTTTCATCTCGTACCCATTTTGGAAGCTATAGTTGGCTGATTGAAAGCTCGAAGCTGGTGTATTTCGATCGTGCGTGTGGGGTCGCAGGTAGATTTCGAATTTAGTTGTTGGAATCTTGTTCTAGGCCTTGTTTTAAGCTTCATGTGAGTTGTTTTGGGTAGGGTTGTAGGCTGGGTTGTGCACATGAATTACCAGCCGTGAGCTTTTATGTTTGGCCGTGAGATTTGTGTGAGGGCCGTGAGGTTGTATAGGCTTTTCCTGAAATCTGTGCATCGTGTGTTTGGCAGATTTTGTGCAGGCCGTGCCTTGCTCCCACCTTCGAGGAATCTGTATTGTTGGTAATTGTTGCTCGGTACGGATTCGAGATTGTTACAGCATGAGGTTGGCATGAGTAAATGCAGTGATGGCTGTTTGTTGTTTACGTGTATGGCTGCCAGTGGTTACTGCCTGTTGTTATATGCATACACGCATTTGCATCTCTTGCATTTCATATCTCAGTTGTATCGTATCTTGTACTTCGGCAGTTGTGCCTTGTTATATTGCTGTTGTTTCTTACCAGGTAATGAGGGCGAGCGGTACCGCACTCTCATCTCCCTGCTGGGATGTGTTAGCCCCTATGTGCCGAGTGGCTAACTACCACAGTTCATAGGTTGGGCAACAGCAGGTGGAGTAATTGATGCACCTGGTATTAGTGAGCGAGTAGGGGTGAGTGGGTAACTCCCACATGTCCTACACTCACAGTGGCCACCTATCCATTGCAGATTTGATTGAGCTATGCCTTGAATTCTTTGGCTCCCTTGTTGGTCGTAGCCTCCTGTTGTTATCCGGTGTCTCATGCATAGCATCTGCATTTTATTTATGATGTATCTTTGCTGTTTATTTGCTCTCCGTACTGGGATTTGACCCCATGTCCCTCTGGGGCTTGGTTTGTTTGTTGCCTGTTGTGTTGTTCAGGTCATACAGCTGGTCGAGGAGGTAACCCAGCTGGCGGTGCCCCAGGAGGTGGTTGAGTGTCCCAGTAGCGTATAGCATATATATACTGTTGTGTTGTCCAGGTCATACAGCTGGTCGAGGAGGTAACCCAGCTGGCGGTGCCCCAGGAGGTGGTTGAGTGTCCCAGTAGCGTATAGCATATATTTATGTATCAGTCTAGTGGCCGGGGAGATGCCCTGTGCTTCGTTGTTGTATTCTGATGTGGAGTCTGATACGTTTATTTGTATTGATGCTATACTTGCTTTTGTTGGTTTTGTAAACTGGGAACTTATTTTGAGTATCGTTCTATTTTAAATTATATGTTTAAAACCGTCAGGCCTAAAAGCGAAAATTTTACCCACTTTTTGATAAGCTTCCGCATGTGTTTGGGTTTTTACTTTGTTGTGAGCACGAGGCCTGACAAGTGCAGCAATATCTGTTCCGACGAACTGATAGATTGCGCGAGGTCTGTGGACGCCAAGATCTCTAGGGCTGGGCGATGCTAAGACTTAGGGAAAAATGGAGAGATTCTGCAAATTGAATATTCTATTGCTCCTCTGGTCTAAATGAATGAGAACCTTTGAGTAGCATAGATTCAATCTTAAAAATCTCATGCACGTGTTTTTACAAAATGTCGTCCCTCGAAAAATGCTTTCATTTTCCAAATAAAGTAACCCCATGCTCTGTTTAGGGGGATCTTTGTTTTAAATATCAAGGGGGAGACTCGATTTCGAAACCTTTTTGATTCCCACAAAAAGGGGGAGAAATATTTTTGAGCATAAATATAACTGCATATGTTTACTCAGATTTTGTATAAATCAAAAAGGGGAAGGTTGTTGGATCTGTTTATACAGATCAGAATATAAGTTTTGATTCACACAAACTCTGCTACTATTGTACTCATGCTTACTTGAAATGCGCAGCTTGCTTAGTCTGGAGTAGACATGAAGATATCCAAACTGGAACAGTGAGGGGACGCATGAGCTGGAATAGTTGAAGATATCGAGCTGGAACAGTAAGGGGACGCCCAAGTTGGCTCAGCACCTTCCTGAAGCAGGAGCAGCACAAAGATCAAGCACAGAGTATTTTGAAGAGAAGAGTTAAAGTGCAGAGAGATGAAGTGCAGAACAGCTCAAGCGCATATCAAGTACAGTGTTCAAGCGTCGTTGCATAGATAAGCGCAGTGATCAAGTGCAGGTCAGATCACTATGCGCAATAATCAATTCATCATATGAATCGGGATTGATTATTAGACATCACTGGTGCTGGATTGAAGATCTATGAGGATAAAATTTTAAGCATCCTCGTAGAACTAGCTCAATCAACCAGTGGTTTAAACAATGTGCTTGCTGACGGTTTGGATGAGGTGTCTGAATGGACCAAGTGAACAAGCAAGCACACAATGGCTCTCGACGAGAAAAATAGAGCCAAGCTGGCAAACTAGATCAGAGAAGAGAAAACCTGATCAAGGATCTTAGCAGCTGGATGCTTATGACGGGGAAGTAGAATGCGGCTATAGTAAATAAAGCAACCAGCTGGGAAGGAGACCAGCTGAGAAACCAGCTCAAATGACCTGCTTCGCATAATGAACAAGCTGGCCCAAAACAGCTCAAGAACAGCTGACAAGAGCAAATTAAAAGGTCAGCAGAAGCAGTTTGCTCGGAGCAGAGAAACCAACTGGGAATGGAATAAAGCTGGGAAACAAGCTCAGTGAAGCAACCAGCTCAGAGAAATGATCTGCTTGGGTTAAAGAACAGAACGAGCTCAGATGCAGAAAAAAGAGGAACAAAATCAGAGCAGCACAAAAGCAGATCGGAGATGAAGAGCAACCAGCTGGGAAGACACCAACTGAGGAACCAGATCTGGACAAACCAGCTCAGACAAACAAAGCAGTTTGAACACAAACATACGAAGACCAAATTAATTTGGTTCAAACTGATTTGTTTCAACTTGTCCGCATCAGGTACAAGAAAACAGAGCTCGAAGTTAGCAAAGGCTGCAGAAGAACCGATGAAAAGAGCTCAAGTCAAATAAATCTTGCAACACATTAAAGGCCAAATGACACAAAGTACAAATATGTCAAAAGACTTTTCAGAACGACTACAACTTTGTGTCCAATGGACAAATCCAAACATGAGGCTTTATATATCAGGTGCAAATAATAGATTGGGGCATGCACACAAAACAGAGAGAGAAGGTTGTGCAAATCTAGAACACACTAATAAGATGAAGCACAACCTCGGAAGAAAATGAAAAACCAGCTTGGATAGGATCACTTCCTAGTGTGTGAGATTTTATATTTTAGAGATCACAACATACACTGAAATCTCACACACGATTCACTCACATATATTTGAGAGAGCTAATTAGATTAGCTGAGTGAATCAAATACAAAACTCTCCATTGTAGTCTTTGGATAGAGACGTTAAACAAGTCTAGTTGTCTTTCGCAATGAGACGTTAAAGAAGTGTGTATAGCCTTTCTCACTGAGGCAGTAAAGAAGTGATGTTAGACACACAACTTGCGAGCTTAGTGTGCAGTAGTGTGGCTAGGAGTTCTTGCGACTGCTGGTCGTAGGAGTGGGTTGCAACGAAGGATCGTTGTAATCAAAGTCCTCTAGTAGAAACCTTCCCATCGAGGAAGAAGGGGAGATGTGGGATATTCAGCTCCGAACTTCAATAAAAGTGATGTTAGACACACAACTTGCGAGCTTAGTGTGCAGTAGTGTGGCTAGGAGTTCTTGCGACTGCTGGTCGTAGGAGTGGGTTGCAACGAAGGATCGTTGTAATCAAAGTCCTCTAGTAGAAACCTTCCCATCGAGGAAGAAGGGGAGATGTGGGATATTCAGCTCCGAACTTCAATAAACAAATAGCAGCGTATTCTCTTTACTGCTTTCCGCACTTACATTCATACGCATATAATGATTGTTTAATACACATAAAACTGTTTAAAGAACTTTCGATTATAAGAGTTCAGTTTGAGTTGTTTCCGCGTGTTTTTTAACTCATAACTCAATTCTATATCTCGGTGCACTAACATTCAAGAACACTGAGCTATTGCAGCTCAAAGTTGAAGAAACCAGACTGCTCGTGTTAAACAAGCTTGCAACAGAGCTGGTAATCTGGACCAGCTCGCAGAGCTGTTGGTCCAGATTCACGGCGATCTGGTTTCACAAGTTGCGTGCTGGTTTTCGAACTCTCTTAAATTTTAAAATACACGTAACTTATGGGTTGGTGCTTCGGCTGTGTGAGAGCCAACGCGAGTTGTGGCAGAACTCACGAACACCCCCGAAAAACGATACTATCATATTCTGTGAAGGGATTATAGTCTTTCAACCATAATCTTGGTTCCTTCCATGGTAAAGGGACACACTGGTTCGTCAGCCAGCATGCTCACCCTTCCGATGAGACCGTTTGTTATCTTTGCCATAACTCACTTTAAACCTTCTGTAACATCTGTTTTTCTTGATCTGAATTAGATCGATTTCTTATATAGATTGATATTGAAAGTCTGTTGATGATCGGAGACAATTGGGATTTCATTGAAATAAATTTTGAAAGAGAACACTGAAACCATCTTGAAATATAGAACGAATAAAGAGCAACATAGCTCTAAGATGGTGAAATATTTCTCACATTTGGATATAACTACAAACTGATTGAAGTTATATCCTCGAATCGAAGATGAAGAAATGAAGTAACATCAAAATTACTCTATCAATCCAGAATGGACCTGAGCTGGATCAGCTCGGAGTATGATCAGCACGCGGACGTACTGGTTTAAAATATAGAACCGACTCTGAGCTGGATGGGTTCAAACAAGTCAACTCGAACCAGACATTAGATTACGAGTACTAAACAAGAAATCAGATCGTAGTTGGACTGTAAATGAGATCGGCTTGCAAGAAAGTTGAACAACCAGATCGCAACTTAAAAACCAGCTCGAGAAAATGAGCAAGTTGCGAACTTAGTTCAATAATAACTACCAGCTTGAAAGATTTCCTTACTATGAAGGAATAAAAAATATCTAAGGACAATACCAGTAAACAAAAATAGGTAAGCTACTGACACAAAATCACGTAAGCTACTTGAAGAAACTCCCAGTAAACTCAAGAAGAAACTTAATGAACATCATCAACATTTTATGTCTACCTTTTTCCGAATCAAACATCAAAGAAAGCATCTTAAACTCTTCTGTTGTTTGAAGAACTTTAAAAATAGTTCTTAAACCTTTAAAAACTCATACATACATGCAAATAGAAACAATATATGCTTTCTTAAGTACAACAAGAAACAAAATTTACTTGCCTTATCTGCGACAACGATTACAGGGGATAATCTAGCTTGATCAACACACTCGATCAGTTCCTTTGAAAACTTTAGAACTTTGGTCGGTCTTGTTAGCATAGAGCACCGCTTCAAAAGTTTTCCTTTTTGTAAAATTTTCGTAAACGAAGATGCATGAGGTGCTTGAAAGTATTTATATGAAAAATTAAATGGATGAAAACACGCTTCCTAAAGTGCTACTCTGTTTTTAAAAACAGTTTAAAAATATAAACCGAATAAATTCGATTAAAAGATGGAACGAACCGGTTTGTATGAACTGCCCAGACAGCTTCCATAATTGTGCCTCTAATCTGGTAAACCAGCTTGGACAAAAGCTGATTTCTAAAATAATTACAAATAGATCCCTCAAACTTTAAACTTTCTATTTGTGGATTTATGAATTTCTGGGCATTACACTTGCAGTGTTAACCGGATAAGAAGTGATAAGAGGTGCTGAGTTTTTAAATTTTAAACTATCCTCTTATCTGGTTGATATTGGAATTAAGCACGAGTTGTCTGTAGTTAGAACACCTCAGTAAAACTGGTTAACTGAGCATAGAAATCGTACTTTAAAAGAAGATGCTACAACAATGATTGATGATTCTGGTATTTCAAGAAATTTTGGGCTGAAGCAGTTAACACAACTTGCTATAATAAGAACAGATCGATGATTAATAAGCGTCATGGTGTAACTCCATATGAGATCTGAAATGACAAGAAACCTGATATTTCTTATTTCAGGGTGTTTGAATGTATATTCTTCATCCATAACAATGGTAAAACTTATCTAAAATATTTTGATGTCAAATATGATGCAGGTATCTTCCTAGGATATTCAGCTGTGAGCAAAGCCTACAGAGTCTTCAACAACAGGACGTTGACTGTTGAAGAATCAGCTCACGTGGTGTTCAATGAAACCAGCTTCAGATCAACATGAGATTCCAAACTAGATGACTTGTGCACTCATCTGGAGTCAACCAACTTAGATGAATCAAGTGACGACGAGGAACAGAACCGATTCCAAGCTGGTGATCAGCATACACTGGACACACCGATTACAAATGCTGATATTCAACATGTTGCGCAAGCTGGTGTCTCAGGTAACATTGAAGTCATTGATTTGACTAACAGTGACTCCTTACAGGACCAGCAAGCAAAAAGGTGTACCAGGTGTAAGTGCCGATTCAAGCAACGATGATCCAGATCGCGCGCAAGCTGATCCAGATCATGTACCAGCTGGTGGAGAACATGCACAAGATGATGAACCAACAAGTAGTGTTCAAGAAGATGCAGCAGGACTGTAGGGGGAACCGGATGCTAGCTTTGACACTAAGAATGAAGCATCAACCTCATATAGACCTGGTTTCCTGTGGAATAAGAATCATCCACCCGAGTTGGTCATCAATAACCCTACTACACCTCTTAGGACACGAGGCTAGATGATAGATGAGTATTTTAACTCTGCATTCATTTCTCATATAGAGCCTAAGAAGGTTGATGAGGCCTTGGTTGACCCAAGCTGGATAGAAGCTATGCAAGAAGAACTTAGCCAATTTGAACGTATCAAAGTTTGGTATTTAGTTCCTAGACCTACTAACCAGAACGTAATAGGTACTAAATGGGTCTTTAGAAATAAACTGGATGAAAATGGAAACGTAGTAAGAAACAAAGCTAGATTAGTAGCTCAAGGCTATAGCCAAGAAGAATTAATAGACTTTGAGGAATCATTTGCACCCGTAGCCAGATTAGAAGTCATTCGTATATTTCTTGCATATGCTGCATTCAAAAACTTTAAAGTTTATCAAATGGATGTTAAAAGTGATTTCTTAAACGGCATCCTTAACGAGAAAGTGTATGTTGCAAAACCTCCTGACTTCGTAGATCATACCAGACCAGACTACGGGTATAAGTTGGATAAAGCTTTGTATGGTCTGAAACAAGTTTCGAGAGCTTGGTATGATACTTTGTCCCAATTTTTATTTAATCATGATTTCGTCATTGTTTCTGTAGATAAGACTTTGTTTAAATTTGTTAAAAATGATAATGTCTTATTAGTACAGATTTATTTCGATGACATCATCTTTGGCTCAACTCATCCGAAGTTTTGTGATAAATTTTCCAAGCTTATGCAGGATAAGTTTGAAATGAGCATGATGGGGGAGCTGACATTTTTCCTAGGACTACAAGTGAAATTTTTAGGATGGAATCTTCATCAATCAAGCGAAGTACACAAAGGAACTTCTCAAGAAGTTCGGGATGGAAAAATGCTCTTCAACAGCTACTCCAATGAGTGATTCAATCAAACTGGACAAAGATGAAGCTGGAACTTCGTTGAGGTAACTATGTCGGATGATTGGATCTCTCTTATACCTTACTGCAAGCAGATCGGACATTATGTTTGCTATCTATACGTGTGTGAGGTTCCAAGACGATCCAAAACAGTCTCATTACATGGAAGTTAAACGCATTCTTAAATATCTTAAGGGCACACAGAACGTGGGTCTTTGTTAACCCAAAGACTCAAGTTTCAATTTTATTGGTTATAGTGATGCAGATTACGCAGGTTGCAAGATTGATCGGTGTAGCACAAGTGGGACTTGCCAGTTCTTGGATGACAGATTAATTTCGTGGTTTATCAAGAAGCAGACATCAATCGCAACATCTACAGCTGAGGCAGACTACCTAGCAACTGGAAGCTGTTGTGCTTAGATTCTATGGATTCAACAGCAGTTTAGAGACTATGGCGTTGATGCAGCTGAGGCACCCATTTTATGCGACAACACAAGTGCGATAGCGATCACTCAAAACCATGTGCTGCACTCCAGAACCAATCATATTGATATCAGGCATCACTTCATTGGAAACCATGTGCTGAAGAAGGACGTTCGGGTGGAGCATGTTCCAACAGATCAGCAAGTTGCAGATATCTTCACAAAGCTTCTACCGGACGCTAAGTTTTATTATTTTAGAAACATATTAGGTCTCTTGGATATGTCTTGATTATGTTCTGCATGCATTTATTCATGGGGAACAAAATAATTCAAATAAATAATAATGACCACTGTTTGTCTCCGAGCTGGTCAGCTCCGGCTGATCTGGTCCATCTTAGAGATATATAGTGTAATAATATTATAGTGTTTGAATTAATGTTTCCAAGCTGATATAGTAAAAATAACGAATGGTTGAGATTGCTTTGTCTTTTCAAATTCCTTTTAAAATCGGACGGTCATCCTTTTATAATTTCAAATTTATTTTAAATCTAAGGATGACACGTGTCCACTTAAAACCTTCTCTCTCATTGTTCGTACATACAAAAACCCTTGATTTTATCTATTTCCAGTACGCTATTTTCAAATCTTTCAAACTTTCAAGCATTTAAATCGCAATCTCTCTCAAATATTTCCTTAATCTCAAATTTCATAACTCCTACTTTTCGAGATGGCTTCTTTCACTGTCAGCGCATTGCAGGTCAACTTCGAATCCGTGCTAAGCATGGATAATGCAGGAATGGTGAAGATGTTCAAGTCGCTGGAGGAATCAGGATTTAGGGGATTTTTAGTTTCTGGCTCAGTGTTTGAGGGTGCTCTGACTGAGTTATTCGCAAATACATCGATCATTGCGGGGACGATTGTGAGTATAGTGGCGAAGAGAAGGATGGTGATTACGAAGGATGTTTTGCGGAGTGTTTCATCTTCCAACAGAAGGATTGTGAGTTTTTTGGGGCTACCGGCCAAGACAGTGGCCGACATGAAGGTGTTTTTTTCAGCAATAGATGTTCCTTTCAGGCCCCTAAGCAAGAAGAAAGACATGAAGGTGGAATACCGATTGCTACACGACATTGTGGCCAAGTCGCTTAGTGCGAAGGCGGGTTCGTTTGATGTAGTCACAACTGAAAAGTTTGAGATGATGGTGGTGATCAGCGCCGGGATGAAGATTGACTGGGGACACATTCTGTTTCAAACCCTAGTTGCCATTGTTTACATGTCTGGCAAGCAATCACAAGGGTACGCAGTGCAGTTAAGCTTACTGTTAGAGAAGCTGGTGAAGACAGACCTTGGGGAGTCTGTGGCCTTGAATCCCCTAAAGGTGTTGAACTACAAGTCAGTTCTCACCTATATGAAGAAGAATCAAGCTGCTCCACAAGATGGTGAGACAAGCAAGATATCAAGTGAGACTCTCTTCCCACA
Source organism: Dorcoceras hygrometricum (assembly GCA_001598015.1). NCBI lineage: Eukaryota > Viridiplantae > Streptophyta > Magnoliopsida > Lamiales > Gesneriaceae > Dorcoceras > Dorcoceras hygrometricum. The sequence continues at coordinate 162,303 of KV006675.1, forward strand.
ATTACTCTAATCTCATCTTATGGGCGATTAATTAAATCAATAAGTGTACTAAGTAGAATCTGGTTTTATGCGTACACATTTTTATATATTTTTTTTTGTAACAGTAGGTCACTGATGAACAGTAGGTATCTATCAACAGATATTACGCTATGGGAAGCGAAGGTTGCTGTCAGCAGCTATCCACGAAAGCTGACAACAGCTAGTGGGTCACCAAAAGCTGGTCATTCATAAAGAAATCATAACGGTACAAAGGTTAATACACCTTATATGCACTGGTACAAAATCTGTTCATTAAGTACAAAACCAGATACATCAAATACTATCTATTATTTGTCCAGGAACTAAACTAATTGCAGGTTTCTAGTCTTTTCGTTTGTCGCTCTTCTTCTAGGTTCTTGCTACCCCTGTCCCAGCAACTCAATTATTTCCTCCTGTTGTTATGCACACATACAAAACAAAACAACAGCCGGATAAACTCCGGTGAGAAACAATCTCAGTATAATAGACAGGTGCATGCAATAACATAGACAAGTTCCTAACAAAATATTAACTCAAAATAACTGAACATCTTTCTTCGTATCAACTAAGAATTGATTCCATTTCACATCAACGCCATCAAGATTCGTATACGATCTTGACATGGATATCCATCTAACGAAATCACTCTGACTTCGAAAATAAGGTCACCTCAGACCTTGGCATTAGAATCAATTCAATTTCTCTTCGTATCATCATATTCATATCAAAATAAAAGATCCACTACCTGTTATGGATCGACACACAGATAATCTCAAGTTCTAAATCAAGAGCAATAATCAAGTATGTGGTTTGTCGGGATAAATCAAGAAATATCATTCTCGAGTACTCTAATCCCTGACTCTCAATGTCAAATTATACCTTCGTTTATCTCTGTTTTGGGAACTGCTTCAATTACCACTTCTAACTTCTTGTTACAAGAATCCCAGAGAATTTACAGAATCGAATTCTGATGTCTGTAGCAGTCTTTACCAGGATTTTGAATTCAATCTAATTTATAGAAGAAGATCTCTGTTATCTGCAGAGTTCCCCATGCAATCACTATAAATTCCACGTGTCATGCTGAGTATTTATCAACCAAAATAAGATAAGCACACACCGTTTGAACATCTTCCTGTATTCATACATATCGCTAACCAGATACCAGTTGCTGTTTTAAACAAAACATACATTGCTACAGTAATTATCTTACGAAAGAAACCAACGTTTATTCTCAACGGATACCAGCTTTTCCTTTCGGTAGAATCAGCAGCAACCATCCAACGTTGTATTTCTCTTCGCGACCTCAAAACTATGTCGCGTCAACTAATTAAAACGATGCCGCTGCGCTCCAACAACTGATGACAGATTCTCTCAACTTGATCAACTACTGAAACGCAAAAAATTTCAGATGACGTAAAGAATTGTGTCATCTTTTCTGCCAACGGCTGGTCTCGCTTAATAACCCAACGATGAAGTATGAGATACGTCACCCTTGCTGCCAGTAGCTGTCACAAGCGTTACAATCAATACGCTGCGTTTCAACTTATCAAAACGACGTCACCTCACCAGCAAGGACTGGTTGCGCAAAATAATTCAAACGACATCGTAATGAATACGTCATACTCTCTATTGACAGCTGATCTCCTAACCCAGCAGCTGGATCAAACAATGCAACAAATCCCTCACGACTGGTACCAGACGCAACACTCAAAACGCTGCGTTACAACTAAATAAAACGACGTCGCTTCTTACCAGCGACTGTTCCTCAACCAACAGCTGATTACCCAGTCGCAAGCAGATATAATGCAACTACTGATTACCCAGTCGCAAGCTCCTCTCACCAACAGCTGATTTAACGCAACAACTGATCCACACAATGACTGGTTTAACGCAACTACTGATCAACACCACTTCATCCAAAATCTACAATCTAAAAATTTGAAATCATCAAGTCTATAATTTCGGGCATTACATTTCTCCCCCTCTAAAACATGAGTTCGTCCTCGAACTCATCAGTAGTCTGTATATGCATTCTGTACATATAAGAATGTTTAAATAGCAGAAACTCGATGAGAACTCACCTTATTGGAATAGATAGGGAAATCGTTGTCTCATGTCATCTTCAACTTCCCACATAGCTTCTTCCACTCCATATCGATTCCATTGAATCTTCACCAATGGAATAATCTTCGTTCGGAGTTGCTTTTATTTTCGATCCAATACCTGAATCGGTTGTTCAAATTAACTGAGAGTTTCATCAACTTCAGCTTCATCAGCAGGAATAACATGAGATGCATCAGGCAGATATTTCCTCATCATCGATACATGAAAGACATCATGTATACCTGAAAGAGATGGAGGTAATGCAAGTCGATAAGCAAGATTGCCTATCTTCTCGAGAATTTCATAAGGACCAATAAATCATGGAGACAACTTCCCTCGTTTCCCAAATCGAATTGTACCTCTGAAAGGAGAAATTTTCAAGAATACTCTGTCCCCTGTTTCAAATCACAATGGTCGACGTCTGGAATTCGCATATCTAGTCTGTCTATGTTGTGCGGTTCTCATTTTCTGCTGAATTACCTTCACTTTCTCAGTCATTTCTCTGATCATATCTGGTCCCAATTCAGGCACCTCTGATACATCATCCCAATATAAAGGTGAACGACATTTTCTTCCATACAGTGCCTCAAATGGAGCCATCTCAATTCTCGTCTGATAACTGTTGTTATATGAAAATTCTATAAGCGGTAATGAATCTTGCCATGTAATACCAAAATCTAATACCACATCTTTAAGCATATCCTCAAGAGTCTAAATTGTTCATTCAGTTTGTCCATCGGTTTGAGGATGATAAGCAGTACTCAAATGTAACTTTGTACCTAGAGCTTGTTGCAAGCTGCTCCAAAAGTGTGAAGTAAATCTCGGATCTCGATGCGATACAATTGATTTTGGCACACCATGAAGTCTTACCACTTCTTGAATATAAAGATCTGCCATTTGATCATGTCTATAGGCCATTCGATAAGGAATAAAGCAAGCAGATTTCGTTAACCTATCGATAATTACCCAAATAGCATCACATCCTCGGGATGATCTGGGCAAATTCGTCACAAAGTCCATGGAATTATGATCCCATTTCAATTCAGGAGTACTCAAATGTAACTTTGTACCTAGAGCTTGTTGCAAGCTGCTCCAAAAGTGTGAAGTAAATCTCGGATCTCGATGCGATACAATTGATTTTGGCACACCATGAAGTCTTACCACTTCTTGAATATAAAGATCTGCCATTTGATCATGTCTATAGGCCATTCGATAAGGAATAAAGCAAGCAGATTTCGTTAACCTATCGATAATTACCCAAATAGCATCACATCCTCGGGATGATCTGGGCAAATTCGTCACAAAGTCCATGGAATTATGATCCCATTTCAATTCAGGAACTGACAGACTTTGTAATAAACCAGCAGGTTTCTTTCTCTCAGACTTCATTTGATTCCACCAGTATTGCTTTCTCAAATCGTTGTACATTTTTCTACCTCCAGGATGTACACTGAATCTACTTCTATGCGCTTCGTTCAATATCTGTTGCTTCAACTCTGTTACATCTGGCACAACAAGTCTGTTATTCACATACAAAACCTCATCAGTACTTACCCGATACTCAGATTTATGTCCAGATCTAACCATTTCAATCGACTTCTGAATACTCTGATCCTTCTTTTGTGCTTCTTTAGTTCGAATTAATAATTCAGGTTCAGCACTGACAGCATAAACCTCATAGGTTTCATATCTGTCTCAAATAGATATCCAGACGTACAACAAGTTTCTATCAAACTAGATACACCCATAGTAGCCAAGGACAAAGCACAAACCTTCCTACTAAGGGCATCTGCTGCCACATTCAATTTTCCTGGATAGTATTTGATTTCGCAATCAAAATCTTTCAATAAATCCAGCCATCTTCGTTGTCTCATATTTAATTCAGACTGCGAAAACAGATATTTCAGACTTTTATGATCCGAAAAGATTTCAAATTTCTCACCGTACAGATAATGTCTCCATATATTTAATGCAAATACGATAGCTGCCAATTCAAGATCATGAATTGGATATCGGATCTCATGTGGCTTCAATTGTCTCGAGGCATACGCAATAACATGTCCTCGCTGCATTAGAATACATCCCAATCCTTGGTGAGAAGCATCACAATAAACAACAAAACCACCAGTACCCGAAGGAATTGTCAAAACTGATGCTGTTGTCAACCTCTTTTTCAACTCAAGAAAACTGGTTTCGCAAGCTTCAGACCAAATGAAAGGTGCATTCTTCCGTGTCAGTTGAGTAATAGGCTTCGTAATACTCGAGAAATCTTGGATAAATCGACGGTAATAACCTGCCAAGCCCATAAAACTTCGAATTTCTGGCACAGATGTTGGTCTAGGCCAATTAATCACTGCTTCTATTTTGCTCGGATCAACAGAAATACCATCACCTGAAATAATATTGCCAAGAAATACTACTTTCTGCAACCAAAATTCACATTTCGACAATTGGCATACAATTTCTTATCTCGTAAAGTCTTCAACATGGTTCTAAGATGATTAGCGTGATCACATAGGTTCTTCGAATAAATCAGAATATAATCGATAAATATAATCACAAAATCATCAAGGTACTTCTGAAATACTCTATTAATCAAACTCATAAATACTGCTGGGGCATTGGTCAACACAAAAGGCATAACAATGAACTCGTAATGACCATAACTCGTTCAAAAAGCAGTCGTAGATATATCCTCATCTCGTACTCTTAATTTATGGTAGCCGGATCTCAAATCAATCTTCGAATATACTGACGAACCCTGCAACTAATCAAACAAATAATCTATCCGGGGTAAAGGATATCGATTCTTTACCGTTGCTTTGTTTAGTTGCCGGTAGTCAATACATAACCTCATCGATCTGTCTTTCTTTCGTACAAACAGTACTGGTGCGCCCCAAGGAGAAACACTGGGTCTAATGTATCCCTTGGCAAGAAGATCTTCAAGCTGTTCTTTCAACTCTTTCAATTCTATTGGTGCCATACGATACGGTGCTCTCGATATTGGTTGTGTACCTGGCATCAATTCAATACTGAAGTCTACCTCTCGAAATGGAGGCAATCCTGGAATCTCGTCAGGAAAGACATCAGCAAATTCACAAACTATTGGTATATCAACCAGTTTCAGGCTAGTCTTCATCACATCTACTGCATATATCAGGAATCCTTCTGCTCCCTTCTGCAATAGATTAGTCATGGAAAGAACAGAAACTAAGGGAATTCTGGCTCGTGATCCCTTACCATAGAATTTCCACCCATTAGTTTTCTCAGGTCTGAATCCAACCACTTTCTGAAAACAATCCACTGTTGCTCTGTACTTGGTTAACATGTCTATGCCGATGATACAATCAAAATCAGACAACCCAAGCACAATACAATTAATCTCAATCTCATGACCCTCAAACTGTAATATACAATTTCTAACAGTTTTCATCGGAGTTGCTGTGGCATTCAATGCATCAGTCGAGGTACTACACTGCTCTGTTCGCGGAACTGTTCCTGTCTTTTGGGTAGTTATTCGTCGAGGAGGCATATCTAAGAATCAAACAGATTTGTTCATAATTCATCATTATATCGATAGAAAATCTCAGTCCCTCCTCTGATTAGCACCCACGAATGTGCTACTTTTCAAGAGATCGAGTTCTGATTCATACTTCGTTCAATACATGCTACTAATTACTTCACAGAGCATGTAATTCGTAAGCCTGTCCGACATACTCTTACCATTTCATCACACAATAATGCGATACAAAATTCAAAAACAGTAAGACATATGCCATGCGAGCATGTAATCAATCATAAATCAATCAAAAGACTCGATCTACCTCGCTCATATAGCTCAATCCAAGAACTTAGTGATGCTCTGATACCACCTGATGTGAGACTCTCTTCCCACAATTACTCTAATATCATCTTATGGGCGATTAATTAAATCAATAAGTGTACTAAGTAGAATCTGGTTTTATGCGTACACACACACACACACACATATATATATATATATATATTTGTAACAGTAGGTCACTGATGAACAGTAGGTATCTGTCAACAGATATTACGCTATGGGAAGCAAAGATTGCTGCCAGCAGCTGTCCACGAAAGCTGACAACAACTAGTGGGTCACCAAAAGCTGGTCATTCATAAAGAAATCATAACGGTACAAAGGTTAATACACCTTATATGCACTGGTACAAAATCTGTTCATTAAGTACAAAACCAGATACATCAAATACTATCTATTATTTGTCCAGGAACTAAACTAACAGCAGGTTCCTAGTCTTTTCGTTTGTTGCCCTTCTTCTAGGTTCTTGCTACCCCTGTCCCAGCAACTCAATTCTTTCCTCCTGTTGTTATGCACACATACAAAACAAAACAACAGCCGGATAAACTCCGGTGAGAAACAATCTCAGTATAATAGACAGGTGCATGCAATAACATAGACAAGTTCCTAACAAAATATTAACTCAAAATAACTGAACATCTTTCTTCGTTTCAACTAAGAATTGATTCCATTTCACATCAACGCCATCAATATTCGTATACGATCTTGACATGGATATCCATCTAACGAAATCACTCTGACTTCGAAAATAAGGTCACCTCAGACCTTGGCATTAGAATCAATTCAATTTCTCTTCGTATCATCATATTCATATCAAAATAAAAGATCCACTACCTGTGATGGATCGACACACAGATAATCTCAAGTTCTAAATCAAGAACAATAATCAAGTATGTGGTTTTTCGAGATAACTCAAGAAATATCATTCTCGAGTACTCTAATCCCTGACTCTCAATGTCAAATTATACCTTCGTTTATCTCTATTTTGGGAACTGCTTCAATTACCACTTCTAACTTCTTGTTACAAGAATCCCCGAGAATTTACAGAATCGAATTCTAATGTCTGTAGCAGTATTTACCAGGATTTTGAATTCAATCTAATTTATAGAAGAATATCTCTGTTATCTGCAGAGTTCCCCATTCAATCACTATAGATTCCACGTGTCATGCTGAGTATTTATCAACCAAAATAAGATAAGCACACACCGTTTGAACATCTTCCTGTATTCATACATATCGCTAACCAGATACCAGTTGCTGTTTTAAACAAAACAGACATTGCTACAGTAATTATCTTACGACAGAAACCAACATTTATTCTCAACGGATACCAGCTTTTCCTCTCAGTAGAATCAGCAGCAACCATCCAACGTTGTATTTCTCTTCGCGCCTCAAAACGACGTCGCGTCAACTAATTAAAACGACGCCGCTGCGTGCCAACAACTGATGACAGATTCTCTCAACTTGATCAACTGCTGAAACGCAAAACAATTCAGGTGACGTAAAGAATTGCGTCATCTTTTCTGCCAACGGCTGGTCTACGTCATCAACGATGACGTATGAGATACGTCACCCTTGCTGCCAGTAGCTGTCACAAGCGTTACAATCAATACGCTGCGTTTCAACTTATCAAAACGACGTCACCTCACTAGCAAGGACTGGTTGCACAAAATAATTTAAACGGCATCATAATGAATACGTCATACTCTCTGTTGACAGCTGATCTCCTAACCCAGCAGTTGGATCAAACAATGCAACAAATCTCTCACGACTGGTACCAGATGCAACACTCAAAACGTTGCGTTACAACTAAATAAAACGACGTCGCTTCTTACCAGCGACTGTTCCTCAACCAACAGCTGGTTACCCAGTCGAAAGCAGATATAATGCAACTACTGATTACCCAGTCGCAAGCTCCTCTCACCAACAACTGATTTAACGTAACAACTGATCCACACAACGACTGGTTTAATGCAACTACTGATCAACACCACTTCATCCAAAATCTACAATCTGAAAATTCGAAATCATCAAGTCTATAATCCCAGTCATTATATATCGAGGGATAGAACAGGTGAAGACAAATTCACTGCTGATGGTCTGCAGTCGCTGATGAACAAGATGGTGTTGGAGAAAGTGGAGAAGAAGAAGAAGGTGACAGTGATGGTTAAGAAGGAGAAGGTAGTGGTGACAAAGAAGATGGCAGTTGGGAGTTCAACTGCTCCAGCTAAGTCCAAATCTGAGACAAACTCAGATGAAGATAGGCATCCTTTGGCGAAGTTAGGTTCTGCGAAAACAGGTGGAGCTGGTGCAAAACACAAACTGGTTATAGACCCATCTGATTCTGAGTCTACTGTGTCTCTTACTCTATTGGAAATCAAGAAGAAACTGAGGAGGACGAAGAGGCCAAAGCTGGTCAAGACTATCCAAGCTATGGAGGAGCAGGCTGTTTCCAAAGAGCTTCCTATTGTTGTCAGGACAGAACCTGAACAACCTGCACAACAATTAATCTCTTATGGAAGTGGTATCGTGTTTGACCCAATTGAGATTCGAGAAATTAACTAGGAAACTCACTTCCTACCAAGATCTATCCAGCAGCTAAGGGAAAGCAAATACTGGAAGCATTTGCTCGACCAAGCCCAGTCGAAGAGCACTGTCTATTGGTGACTCTATTGGCTTGGGAGACGGTGTCCTTGAAGATGTCTTCATATGATGAGTGGGCACACTTCGGGACTGAGGTGTGGCTTAATACAATAAAGTAGATGAAGCCCATTACAATTTTTGCTAAAACAGAAGATGAATTCTTGACTTGGGCTGAGACAGATATGGTGCCGGAGTTGTTGAAGTAGATGTTGGTGCAGTGCAAGCTATATGTGAAGGAGTTGAAGGAGAAGGTATATGAGCATCGAGCTGAATTTAATCCAGCTGCACCGTCTGCAAATTATTATCACATGTGTATTCGGTTTCTAGACCACGAGCTTAAGGAGATCATGAAGCAGCACAGGTCGCAGTGACATCAAGCTGGTCTACCACTTCTGGTTCCAGAATTCTCAGTCGCAGGATATGCTACAGATGATATTCTACAACTCACCTGGACTAAGGGGCACAAAAAGTCAAACCAAGGAACCACAGCTCCAGCTCAGAAGGAAAAGGAGCAACCGGCTCAGGCGTAGGAGCAAAGGATTCTTGTGATTGAGAACCAGGCTCAGGAGCAACCATCTCAGGTAGCAGAGTCCGTGATGATTGAGCAACAGGCTCCGGAGCATGTTGAGGAGCTTCCACGGGTTGTAGAGAATGTGGAAGAGGTGGAGGCAATAGAATCTGTGGAGCATAAGGCTCAGGAAGAGGAGCGCCAGGCTCCTGAAGCAGAGCAACCAGTTGAACCAATGTTTGCATAACCGGACCGGACCGGCTGGTCGGACCGTGAACCGGTGACTATACCGGTTCGATCAAAGGCTTGAACCAGAACAAACGGTTGAACCGCTAAAAACCGCTCCGATTCGGGTTGAACCAAAAAACCTGTTAAACCGAATGATTTGTACTAACGGGGCGGTTTTTTTAATCTCCCAAATCCCTAATTCACTTCGAGACATTATCACATTTCACTCTCCTCCGTCGCTACGTTTACTTCTTCAGGAAAAAGCTTCCATTCCCTCAAACAGGTATGAATCTTGATGTTAGCCGAATTTCGCCCAGCCAATGAGCTACCGCCACTCAGGTTTGTCAGGTTAGGATATGAACGAAATTTAGTCAGGTAGGTCGGGTTGTGCTTCACCAGCAATATGCTTCACCAGCAATATCCTACAAACACAAAAGATCGGTCAAAAGACGCCGGGAGATATCCCGACGAAGGCCCTACAATGCTTAAGTTAGAATAAGTGTTTTAGAGCAAAGAGTACGTATATAGGAGAAGGAATGAAGTCACTGGATGAAATAAAGAGGGGATCTACCTGGGTATTTATAGGTAGACAGAGTGGTTGAATACACTTGTCCGGGCAATCATGAATTGTAGTGGGTCTGACATGTACTCTCACCTACCCTCCGTAGACATGGATGGCCTCTTCTGTACTTGTCAGTGTACTCATCATGGATAAATCAAGAGGGCCAAGTTGCATATGTGGGGCCGGACCATCACTCGTTATACTAATAGGTCGAGGTACTACATCGAGACCTCGAGGTACCGTGTCCGGCCAGTAAGACGTGCGCCCGACCTGGTAATGGTCTGGTGGAGATAGGATGGAGGACTGTCTTAGTATTACTTCAAAGAGAAGTTCTACCTCGGGTCCCGAGCTGAATATTAGGTAGTATCAATAGTAACCCCCCCAAGGAGTCCTAAACGAAGAATTGAACTGCAAGATTATGTGAATTTGAAATCGGGACCCGATCTAGGACTTACGTTGATGATGAGAACCACGATCCATGTGCTACTGAATCTCAACTGTTGATAGATACCTCATGAATGGCCATATGAAGCTCGAGACTATAGATAAATTTTGTGTTTTCTTAGAAAAACCATAATCCGGGTGAAGCTGCTCTCAACCGTTGATAAGTTTCAATCGAACGGCCAAAATGAATTCCAGCTCGGAATCCGAGGAGTCTTTTAGATTTCCCGAGGTAATATGGGCCGTTCACTAAGATGGAGATCTGACGGTTGAAAAGTTCTACGGAATTCCTATAAATATGCAGCATTTCCCATTCATTTTTACCTTTGCTTTCTTTTAGCGTCGAAACTCTGCCAAAATTTATACCTGCTCCCGAGCTACTTTTACTGCCTCTCGACCTTTCGTAAGTTTTCATCATTTGTTAGCCTCTTGTAGAGATGTCTTCCCCCGATAGTAATTTTGTTAGGAGAGTGGCAGAATCCATAGATTGTCCCTCCCCTACCGAGGCTAGTCATAGGGAAACGAGATCCCGAGCTCAATAGATGTTCATAGGGCTAGGATACTTAAAATAGATCAGGACGAGGCACGGTTAGCTGCCCAAGGGTGTACTTGGTATGAGATTAAGGCCTCCACCCTTAGGGAGTCGGATATCTCTTCAATAAAGGATAAGGCAGAGATATCCGAGTTATACGAGGTGGTCATCCCTCATGTCCATGCCCGAGCTCATCGTCCCCCTGCTGGCTTCCATACCTTTACATAAACCAAATAGATTGGGGCCTTAGGTTTCCCATTCCTAAATTTATTACGAGCCTTTGTGACCATATCAGGGTTAGCCCTAGCCAGCTTACCCCGAATTCTTTTAGCTCCCTTCTTTCCTTAGGGATTTTGCTTAAGTTTTATAGGGTCTCTATCTCGACCTATACCTTGATGCAACTGCTCCAGATTAAGAAGTTGGGTCCAGGGAAGTTTTACATTTCTAACAAGAAAGAGCTCGGGTTTATAGGTGGTAACCCAAGCTCTTATAAAGGGTGGATGAGTAGGTATTTTTTTATTAAGCGTATCTCAGGCCGGGAGAACCCCTGGGATTGTGACATGTCGTGGCGGGATAACGCCTACACCTTGCCTCCCCCGTCCCCCGAGCATAGACCCGACCTGGCCAAATTTTTAGATGCCATGAGTGGGAAATGCTTTAATGCGCAGGAGTTGATCGAGGAGGATATACTGTGCCATTTTATATTTAGTTGGAAAAGGTTCAACTGGTCGGGGATTTAGGTATCTCTATTGCTTTTTCGTGCTGCCCTTACTGGTTCTGAGATCTAACCTGTTAATCTGTGCTCTTCCTTTACAGGTGAAATGATGTCAAAAGCCGAGATGATGAAAGCTTTGAAAGAGAAGAAAACCGACCCAGAAGGAACCTCCCTCTCTCTAAGCAAGGGGAAGAGGAAGGCCTCTGAGGAAGGAGGAGAGAGGCGTAAGAAACGCCATCATGAGAAGAAAACCAAAGAGCCAGCTCGGGAAACAGTTTCTGGAGGCCTGACGAGTGAGCCATCAGTTAAGGAGGGCAAGACTTCCGAGCAAAAAACTACTGAAGCACCTTATGTGCTTCTGGATACTTCGGCCATCTCTTTTGTGGAAAAGCCCTCCGGCTCAGTTTCACTAGATTTCACCCGCCGCCTGATTCCTGACCAGGACTTTGACCCGGTGAAGAGTGTCCCCGACCTGGCGGCCCTTGAAGCCGCAAGCCTTTATTTTATGTAGGTATATGCTAGCTTGATTTTTCTTTATTTACTGATTTATGATGTTTACGCTAATTACTATGTCTGCGCAGACCTTAGTGTGGAATGGCGAGGTGGCCAATCGCCTCCTCCGAGCACGGGATGAAGTTACTATGACCCGATGCTCCATGGATGGGATGCTCACTCGTCATGATGGCTTAATGAAATAGCTCGAGGAGATGCGGGCCACTAGCGACAAGGAAAAAGAATCAATGATGCTCGAGCTAGAAACCTCCCGAGCTCAAGCTCTTCATTTTGAGGAGGAGAACAAGGCCCTCCATACTGAGGTGGATAAATTGAAGGGGGAGGCAGAAAATTCTTGGGAGCTCGGAAAGGAGAAATTCCTGCAGTCCAAAGAATTCGATTCAGTGTTCAGGTAAGGCCTTAGCCTTCTTTGAAAAGGGCTTCTATGGGTGCTTGGCACAGTTTAGGGCGAATGGTTATTCTGAAGAAGAGCACCCAGCCCCCTTCCTTGATGTTGAGCGAGCTCTGGCAGATATGTCTGACGACGAAGATTTGGAAGAAGGCAGCTCGGGTCGGGACGAGGCTCCTCCAGCTTGATGTCTTTATACTTCGCTTTTTATGTACTTCGATCATTTTGTATTTATATTTGAAGTTTAGTGGAATCAATCATTTCTCTTCTATTTTACTTCGGACATGATTGCGTATGAATGAGCTATTCCGAACAACTTGAAATGAAGTTAATCGTAAAAGTCAAATAGATTTTTCTTGAAGTAACTTCGAATATTGCGACAAGATTTGTGTAGTAGAGTCATATTCGAGGTAAGTTCCTTCATTAATGCGAGTTTGATAAATAGATTGAGTTCGAATGCTTACCAAGAACTAGATTTAAGTGTCGATCTTGTTCGTGCTTAGTGCCAACGAGAGTTGGGCTTAGTGTGCCGAGCTGGTCGGGCTTATGTTCTCAAATGGGGATACTACCCGAGGAGGTGCCAATGCGGGATTGGGCTTTTAGTGCCGAGCTTTTCGGGCTTCTACACTCAGGTGGGGATGCCACTCGAGGAGGTGCCAATGCGGGATTGGGCTTTAGTGCCGATCTGGTCGGACTTATACACTCACGTGGAAGATCCACGCGAGAAAGTACCAATGTGGGATTGTACTTTTTGGTATAGTCAAGAAGGATTATTGAGATGCTTTTCTTCATTCAGAAAATAAGTCTTGTTACAAGGGCAGTATTTATGAGTAATATCGTCGAAGATGTATAACATTCCAAGGTCTCTGAGTTCTTTTCCCGATGCATCCTCTAAATAATACGCGACGACGCCTGCTTTGCTCACAATTTTGAATGGCTCTTCGTATTTGGGATCGAGCTTCCCTCTGTCTCCTTAATACTGAATCTTTTTCCAGACCAGGTCTCCTATTTCGTATCTTTGAGGTTGGACTCTTTTGTTATAAGCCTGGATCATTCTCTTTTGATAGGCTAATAGTCGTACCTCGGCTCTAGCTCTTATTTCTTCAAGATGGTCCAGCTCGAGACTTCGGAGTTCATCATTGTCTGCACTATACTCTGTCACCCTGAGGCTATCTTGACCAATTTCAGTAGGTAGGAGAGCTTCAGTCCCATAAACCATACAATAAGGTGTTTCTCCGGTGCCTGTTCGGGAAGTAGTTTGGTATGCCCACAATACACTGGGTAGTTCATCTACCCATCTTCCTTTGGCTGAGTCTAGCCGTGTTTTGAGAGCTTGAACAATAGATAGATTAGTGACCTCGACCTGCCCATTTCTCTGAGGGTAAGACACCGAAGTAAAAATTTGTTCGATCTTCATCTCTTGGCACCACGCCCGTACTTTTGACCCGCAAAATTGTCTTCTGTTATCTGATATCAGTCTTCGAGGAATTCCAAAGCGGCAGACGATGTTTCATAAGAATTTTAAAACTTTTGCCTCAGATATCTTAGCCAATGGCTCGGCTTCTACCCATTTGGAGAAGTAGTCTACCGCAACCAACAAGAATTTCCTCTGTCCTCCTGCTGGGGGAAAAGATCCTACAATATCGATGCCCCACTGGTCGAAGGGACATGAGGAGAGGACCGACCTTAATAGTTAGGCGGACTGTTTTTGCAAATTGGCGTGCCTTTGACAATCACGACAAGTTCGAACTAGATCCAAAGAGTCCTTCTGCATAGTGGGCCAGAAAAACCCAGCAAGGAGAGCCTTCCTAGCGATGGCCATACTCCCGAGGTGGTTCCCGCAGCATCCTTCGTGAATCTCTCTCAACACATATCTAGCTTCCTCATGGCCTAAACACTTCAAGAGTGGTTTGGAAAAGGATCTTTTGTACAACGTACCATTTAATAGCGCAAAACGGAGAGCCCGTAACTTGATTTGTCGGGCCTTTCGGGGATCCTCGGGTAAAACTTGATGAGTGACATATTGGTAAATTTCGTATCGCCAATCCAAGGTGGACATGCCCTCAGTATTTGTCTCGACCTGATAAATCTGTGATGTTAGCTCTTGTCCATGAACTTTGTTAGGGATCCGGATCGCGCCCCCCGGCTACGCAGCGGAAGAACAGAAAATAGATGCCGGGAGACGATCAATAAGATAAAACACAAATATGAAATAATTGTCATTCATAGGGTATTCAAAACACTACCTTGCTGGCACTTGTTCCTGGCTCCAACCGTAGTTACTTTTATGTACTTCGATCATTTTGTATTTATATTTGAAGTTTAGTGGAATCAATCATTTCTCTTCTATTTTACTTCGGACATGATTGCGTATGAATGAGCTATTCCGAACAACTTGAAATGAAGTTAATCGTAAAAGTCAAATAGATTTTTCTTGAAGTAACTTCGAATATTGCGACAAGATTTGTGTAGTAGAGTCATATTCGAGGTAAGTTCCTTCATTAATGCGAGTTTGATAAATAGATTGAGTTCGAATGCTTACCAAGAACTAGATTTAAGTGTCGATCTTGTTCGTGCTTAGTGCCAACGAGAGTTGGGCTTAGTGTGCCGATCTTGTTGGGCTTAGTGCCAACGAGAGTTGGGCTTAGTGTGCCGAGCTGGTCGGGCTTATGTTCTCAAATGGGGATACTACCCGAGGAGGTGCCAATGCGGGATTGGGCTTTTAGTGCCGAGCTTTTCGGGCTTCTACACTCAGGTGGGGATGCCACTCGAGGAGGTGCCAATGCGGGATTGGGCTTTAGTGCCGATCTGGTCGGACTTATACACTCACGTGGAAGATCCACGCGAGAAAGTACCAATGTGGGATTGTACTTTTTGGTATAGTCAAGAAGGATTATTGAGATGCTTTTCTTCATTCAGAAAATAAGTCTTGTTACAAGGGCAGTATTTATGAGTAATATCGTCGAAGATGTATAACATTCCAAGGTCTCTGAGTTCTTTTCCCGATGCATCCTCTAAATAATACGCGACGACGCCTGCTTTGCTCACAATTTTGAATGGCTCTTCGTATTTGGGATCGAGCTTCCCTCTGTCTCCTTAATACTGAATCTTTTTCCAGACCAGGTCTCCTATTTCGTATCTTTGAGGTTGGACTCTTTTGTTATAAGCCTGGATCATTCTCTTTTGATAGGCTAATAGTCGTACCTCGGCTCTAGCTCTTATTTCTTCAAGATGGTCCAGCTCGAGACTTCGGAGTTCATCATTGTCTGCACTATACTCTGTCACCCTGAGGCTATCTTGACCAATTTCAGTAGGTAGGAGAGCTTCAGTCCCATAAACCATACAATAAGGTGTTTCTCCGGTGCCTGTTCGGGAAGTAGTTTGGTATGCCCACAATACACTGGGTAGTTCATCTACCCATCTTCCTTTCTTCCGTTATCCGATATCAGTCTTCGAGGGATTCCAAAAAGGCAGACAATATTCTTCCATAAGAATGTTAAAACTTCTGCCTCGGATATCTTAGCCAATGGCTCAGCTTCCACCCATTTGGAAAAGTAGTCTACCGCAAACAACAGGAACTTCCTCTGTCCTCCTACTAGGGGAAAAGGTCCTACAATATCGATGTCCCATTGGTCGAAGGGACATGAGGAGAGGACCGACCTTAATAGTTCGGCGGGATGTTTTTGCAAATTGGCATGCCTTTGGCAATCACGACAAGTTCAAACTAGGTCCAAAGCGTCCTTTTGCATAGTGGGCCAGAAAAAACCTGCAAGGAGAGCTTCCTAGCCAGATCTATACTCCAGAGGTGGTTCCGGCAGCATACTTCGTGGATTTCTCTCAACACGTATCTAGCTTCCTCAGGGCCTAAACATTTCAAGAGTGGGTTGGAAAAGGATCTTTTGTACAACGTACCATTTAATAGCGCAAAACGGAGAGCCCGTAACTTGATTTGTCGGGCCTTTCGGGGATCCTCGGGTAAAACTTGATGAGTGACATATTGGTAAATTTCGTATCGCCAATCCAAGGTGGACATGCCCTCAGTATTTGTCTCGACCTGATAAATCTGTGATGTTAGCTCTTGTCCATGAACTTTGTTAGGGATCCGGATCGCGACCCCCCGGCTACGCAGCGGAAGAACAGAAAATAGATGCCGGGAGACGATCAATAAGATAAAACACAAATATGAAATAATTGTCATTCATAGGGTATTCAAAACACTACCTTGCTGGCACTTGTTCCTGGCTCCAACCGTAGTTACAATAACGTCGGCTCTTCACGGTAGATTGCGGTAGATATCGCCAATCCGGTCCACGACCGGATACGAGACTCCTTCGTCACCCTTTACTAGAAGGCGTGATGAGATCTGCGCGGACGGATTCTCCTCGTCGAATTGGCCGGAAACAATTTTCCGGCGAAGCGGCGGCGGCGGCGGCGGCGTGCACCAGGCGGCGGCGGCGAGGCTTATGAGAGGAGGGGAGGCGGCGGTTAGGAGATTGGGAGACTAGGGTTTTTGTCTAATGAATTAGGTTATGAAGTCTACAAGCCTAATTAAATAGACTTAGTCATAATCTTGGACCGGCCCAACGGGCCCGGGTCCAACGGGTGAACATTCAGTTCAACCCTATCACCGTGACTTCATCGTAACTCCGATCGCTGATCAGATCGGACGGATCGACTCAGTTTCCAAAACTGAATATTATTATCTGAAAAACCATTTTTCAGAACCCCAGTGCAAAATGACCGTTTTGCCCCTCAACGTCGGGAAATCTCGATTTGACCCGAGTTGACTTTTAGGAAGTCGCACTCCCCAAAATCCTCTTCTCGTGCTCAACACATTGAGCTGAGTATCCGTGCGGAAATCTCGAATCCAGTACTTGTGTGACCCTCAATGGTTCAGGGATACAGCTAGCCGTGGGCCCACAACCATTGCGGCTCCGGAATCACAATTCCGGGCTTGCCCATCGGATCATGGTAAGAGTGTCTAGCAACATCGCCCCATGATCCCCTAGGTATCACTGATAGTGATTGCAAGAACCAGTTGGTCGTGGTTAGCGTACAGTACGGTCCTTTCAATCCATATATCCCGATCAGATCAACGACCATTGGTAAATGGAGAGTCGCTATAGATCCGATAGCTATGCATACATCTTGGAGATCGAATAGTGACATCACGAGTGTAACTAGGTAAACCCATTTACCTAAAACACTTCTAGTACTCTGGCCAGAGATTTATACACTATTATCCCCTCAGATAGCATAGGATATCCACGCATGTCTGCGAGCGGTGAATCCTCGACAACGATGCATCGACTCCTACATGCATCGGGGTCTCACCCAATCCCGACGCCTTATGACCCCAAGTGAGTCGGCAAACGGGTCAAAGTGAGACGCCTATCATGTAGAGTCTCATTGACGTTTCGAGTCGTGAGGACTAATCAGTACAACCAAGATCTCGGACTTATCCACTCGACAAATGGTAACCACTTGGAAATTCCGAAGGAGGGTAGTTCGATAGATCACCAGGTCACTATCTATCTGCATGCTCAGAACATCACAATGCTCCCTACCAATGAAACATGGTACTTCGCATCGCTGGATTTTTATTAAGTTTTGTTTGTTGATTGTATCGGTTTTTGGGAGTTTACTGCTGGTCAAATCTTGTTTGAGAGTTTGGTTGGCATTTTCGGGTCTGAGATAGCGTTTGGAGCAATTCTGGAAGTTTTCGTGTTTTTGAGCATCAGCTGGTTTTTGTGAGCTAGCAGCTGGTCGGTGGCAAAACCAGTCGAAGCGTGTTTTAGCACGAGATTCCTGAAACGCTGTCGTTTGCGTGAAGTCTGGTTGCACGTGTTGTGATCAGCAGGTGCGTTAGTGTATTTGCGTTGAGGATCAAAACGACTGCGTTTAGATTAGTTGGCGCGACGTTGTTTCGATGTAGCGTCTAGTACCAGCTGGTGGATTTGCGTGCGAGTTTCTGCTGGTTGTTCAGCAGAAGTAGATGTCAACGCGGGTCAACTTTCCTGTAGCTCGAAGAGGAAGCGTCGTCGTTTCGTTGTTGCGACTGGGAGTCCAGCTGCGAGTGATTTTC